>JASEVX010000001.1:60496450-60557142 GCA_031761405.1 Serripes groenlandicus
TCACAAAAGCTGGAAGAGTAAGAAGACCCCTAAAAAGGTTTCTCTTAGCTCTACGAGTGAAGCGGAGTTTGAGGGGTTCTCCCAACAATCAGACTCCGCGGCTGTGTTGAGTGAGCAGAAGGTCAGAGCTGTTCCTTCTTCACTCCGCACAACCGCTCAGAGGTCCAGATTAGGAGGTGTAATCAGCTATTTTCCCCACAAATTCCCTCTTAGGAAACAAACCCTATGCTGTGGGTTCTCAATACCCACAGCATAGGGTAAGAGGGTCAAATGAGGATTTTAGACATGCATACGCCCCTTATCTGGAGCTCTGACCGCTCCCCCTCAGCTTCGGCTGGTCCTTCGCGGGACATGGAGGAGCGGATGGCAGCGGCTGATGTCTGTTATTCCGTCGGGAAACAAAGGCCTTCGGGCCAGAAACCGTACGGACACAGTGATGGTTGGCCTCAAGAGTGAGCAACCGTCTGCTGAACGACATTATCTGACGCCAGGTGTTGGGGCTGACCCTTCGGGAGACGCCATGGGTCAATCAAAGGGAAACCTCACTGATTGGCCACCTCTAACACCACACTCTGCAGTAAGCAGTCTTCGGACGCTTACAGAGTGCCAATTATAATGTCTGCGGACAGAATTCTTTGGAGACCGGTGATAGAGCAGCTTCACAACTGCCTATCATTAGTCAACCGGGTAATGCTTGCGAGCAAAACCTATATGACTCCGGGTAACCGGGTACCGGGCAACCAGTCAGTCATTTCGCCTAGGCGCGACCAGTCACCGGGCAAATCCGGCAGTCATTTAGCGATGACGCGACCGGTCAGTCATTAAGCCATGACGCGACCGGGCAAATTATCAGTCAGTTTAACATGACGCGACCGGGCAGTGGGCAGTCAAGGTAACGAGCAGTCGTTAAGCTAGTACCACTCGTTCTTCGCACAACCGGTCTATACGGATATTCAAAACACTGGTCATTACGCACCAGGCTCAGATATCCAACCGTCTAACATCGGTTATAAGGAGTACAGGACAGATAAATCTTTCCTTTCTCCAAGGGGAATAGTGTTCTTCTGTAGGGATTACACTCCTCAAAAGAATGAGAATAGAAGAGTACGGATATTCAAAACACTGGTCATTACGCACAAGGCCCAGATATCCAGTTATAGGTAGTACAGGACAGAGAAATGTTTCCGTGTCTCCAAGTGGAACATGGTACTTCTCTAGAGATTACACTCCTTCCCCGATACAAAGCTCCGTTTCAAAAGATGTAACGGATCGGTGATAGGCGGGTTAACCAAGCCTACCGGGATCAGCAATACCCACCTGATGGGAATTCACTGTTCCCGGAAGGACACCTTTCGAAGAGGCAGTCCTTAGAAGGCAAACCCCGATCGGAATAACTCAGGTTTTCCGTGAAAGGGAGGTCGAGACCGTCCCATACGGTTAGTTCGGCGCCGACGATCGATCCAGTGCGACCTCTCTCTACTGCGGAGAGAGGAGGTTCATATCACACGATCGACACCTTAACACAACAATAAAGTACACCAAGATTGAATATTATTTTCAATCCCTTCTCTTACTTTTATAAGACTGTTGTGTCTTTCAGTTGAAAGACGGATTAGAGTCAAGCATCGTAGGGCTCGACACTCTCCCACCTCCTCGTCTGACGGGCGGGGGCGGGGGGGGGGGGGGGGGGGGGGGGGGGCAGTCCCCTTCAGATTACGAGCCGGCTGTAGAGCGTTGACCTCTACAGCAGAACATTAAGGAAGTACTTAGGGTGGTGCCTAATACGTTATGCCCGAAGGTTGACGCTTAAACGTCGTTTAAACCTATAATGATTCGAGCAAAACCTACACTCTGCAGTACAGCAGTCTTCGGACTTCTACAGAGTGCCAAGTTATAATGTCTGAAGTTTTTGGAGACTAGTGATAGAGCAGCCTCACATCAGCCTATCATTAGTCAACCGGTCAGTAATGGTCAGAGGGAGCTACCATTACTGAACGTTCCCAGAGCTGGGTAACGAGCAGTCGTTAAGTCAAGTTGACTCCAACCGTTTTGTCAATATTATGACATAAGCATTGGACAACCGGGTGTTTTCGAACACAGCCAAGTGAAAATCTCCTTCGCAGAGTTGTCGTTCCTTACACTCATATGAATGTAATGAGTCGATAGTGCTAGAGAATGAGTCAAATGCCTACCGAGTACTCAATTAATCACTGGGCATAAACGGTTGTCGCGTGAACGTTCACAGGGCAGTCAAACTCTTAACTGGGCATAAACGGTTACCGGGCAAACGGTCACCGTGAAAACAAAAATTCAACTATGAATTCTTCGGAATTCAACAGTATTCCAATTGACAAATGTCCTCGGACACAGTCATTTGGAGATCGGGCAATGTCTTTAGACATAGCCAGTAAGGCACCGGTCAAACGGGTAATGTCTTAGGACATAACCTTTCGGCAGTCAATCGGGCAGTATGCTGGGACATAGCCGATTAAACAGTCGGCCATCGGGTATGGGGAGTACCGGTCAAATAGTTATGTCGGTCCCCAGGGAGGAGAGAGTGCGTCTCTAGGGACTACACTCCTCCCAAGTAATACCCATCGTACCAATTGTTGGGACGAGTCGATGTCCGACGGTATTACATGGGAGAGATTCAGTTGATTTCATAAATCAATCCCCTATGCTGGCCTACCGGGATCAACCGTTCCCAGAGGATAGTCACTCTGTGAACTCTCTCATACGTGAGCTCGGACCGAAGGTTGATTCCATGCGATCTCATTCTTCTTCGGAAAAGGGATAAATTCCTCGATCATGACTCCTTCATAGGATTCCTCCCACCAATGGGCTAAGTTTTGTGGAAAAGTAGCCAGTTGCTTGGGAAGATTGTTGTGTGGAGTACTGGTGTGAAAAAACCAGGAAATACATGAGTAGGTGAACTGGCCGCCGTGATATAACTGAGAAATTGTTAAAACGGCGTTAAACCACAATCAATCGATCATAGGATTCCTCCATGTCGAATCGGACACTGACATTCCGGTCCAGAACCGGCTTTAGTCAATCCGCACGTCGTCGGGTAAAACCCACGACCCCGTCTTGTCTGACGAATAAGAGACATATCGGGTTCAGTGCTCCATCGGATGATTAACAATTTAGAGCTGGACTCTAAATAAACTATCATTAGTGGGAAGTTACTGCATTCACTGCGTCCATAGGCGCATTTCGGCGTATGCGGCAACATTGTTCACAGGGACAGAACGTACAGTGACTTCTGCAAAGGCATTCTTAGAAGCCCAACCTGTGAAGACACAAGAGACAGGCTAAGTTCGAGCCTAGCTTTCTGCTTCCGCTGGCCCTGCCTTATCAAAGCCCCGTACGGGAGCAAAGTTGGCATACAACCAAGTAGAGCACTGTCCCTAATCCGCGGCTATAGGGAAGCGCTCCTCTCTATTAAGCTAACAGGAATGCCATGGAGTGGGTATCAACCTTCCATTCGGTGGTTTCTACAACCGTCTTTCGTCTGGTTCCGGTGAAGACCGGAATAAGACTTATCGACTCAGATTGCGTCTAGTACGGTCGAGTAATAAAATGGAATGTTCCGTTTTATCAAGAACGCAATCCGGAACGGCTGTCTGAGCGATTCTTAGACCAAACAGACACCTGTTACCACGTACCGGTTGCTTTTTCATCGAGGAATGACCGTCGATTCATTGTAAACGGGAAAGTGTTCCTTTCAAACACTTCACTTCGATTACCTGCGTTTAGAATTAATTCCCAAAACGGGCAAGTCGGATCTATTCCCCTCAAGAGACTCGTTGTAGGACGTTTCTCGTTGAGCTGGCCCTTCGGACAGACTCGATTCGCTATAAGAGAATCCGATTACCATGTCCTGGATAAGGATCAGTAATTAAGGGAAACGGTCCGATACATGCTTCATACTACACCCGAATTGTTTACAGTTCGGGGCAGTGTGTTAAATACTCATTACAGTACAGGGCTTAACTGACTAGGACATGTACATGATCAATAGAGTAGACAGTAGTCCTTCGATTGGCAATAATTATTACTCCCTGAATTGCCCCCATAATTCAAATGAGTCAACTTCCGGTGTCGTTATTCTCTTCCTGACAATGACTTTAGAAACACAGTATTGGCCCAGAGATCGTAGTTCAACGTTCTTCTGGCCTGCCTATCGACATAACCGTTACATCTTCATTAGAAGTAGACAGTTCTTACCGATTGGTGTTTTTTAAGGTACGTCAATCAGTAATTTATGCTTACATTTGTTGCCGACCTCTCGCATTCAAGATTTGGCGATGAACACAACAATTATTGTTCGATGCTCCAATGCGCTTAACTTCAAAGTTCAGATCCATTTCTCTCCAAACTTTTACGTTCTTCGGAAGCGGCCGCTTCGTAAGTTATAAACTGAGACTTAAATTCGTCTTGCTTGGCGAACACTATCAGGGAAGTGAGTTCTTTGCTTTCAGTAAAAACGAATTTCATCAGGTTTTACAGCCGTATGGTTATTCAACCGTTCTTATAAACCTGTATTCCTACTGAGACCAAGTTGCCTTTGGTGCTTCCTAACCCATCACATTTCACAACCTTTCTGTGAACTGTGTTCCCTTAGATATAACCTGATCTTGTACCCTGTCAAGGGTCTTAAGTTCTATATAAAACATTCGAGGGCTGTAAGAGCCACAGTAGGGGTTATTCAACCTCAGGTAGGAGAAGGATATGTCAGCAGCGTATTCAAACACTGGATATCCTATTCCTTTAATTAGTAATAAGATCCTTCTGATAAAGTCTTAAAACGTTTCAATCAGAAATTATTCCTCTCTGGACACACAAGTGGACTCTCAGCGAGTACTTACCTAATTAATACACAAATTACTAAATACATAAACAGTTGTGTTTATATTTAGTAGTACCGTAGGTACTCTTACCAAGTGCTACGATTTCTCGGGACCGGCATTGTGTTGGACGATCCTCCCGACCGATGCTGCAAAGTCATCAGGTATTAAATGACTGGTAATGTATTTTTGACATAAAAATGAAGTTTTTTAAAGTAAAACATATTTTTATTAGAAAATACTTACCAGTCATTTCAGATTCCCGCCTCCCAACCCCGCGTCGTCACCCAACACTAAACGCTGCAAGTTAACGGTGAAATTAAAAGTGGGGGTCACATGGCCCGTGCGCCGGTATTACCGGCGGCCGTGTGTATCACACACGCGTGAGGGCTATGCATGGCTGCGCGAGCTTCTTTTCTGGATGAATTAACGGTGTTGAGATTATATATCAGGTATTAAATGACTGGTAAGTATTTTCTAATAAAAATATGTTTTACTTTAAAAAACTTCATTTTAATATATATACTATATGCTAAAGAGACATTAAATATCATCCGTATCAGGCAATTAGAGTTCATAGAGTTTTAAAAGACTGCTTTTGCTTAAAAGGAGTAAGAGTAAAAAAAAAAAACACAAGAAAAAAACATTAGAGATGAAAAACTGTTGTGATGAAAAGGATGTTTAAATATTTACACCATTGGTTTGGCGTGGCTAATTGTTGACTCTATCCCTGTTTAATCCCCTTTCCCACATACAACAAATTTGCAGCAGACGACTTAAAAAGTAAATAGGCAGAAAAGCTCTATATATGTAGGTATATAATTACTGAAAGAGTTGAAAACATTGTGGCAAAAGAAGAAATTGCTTGTTTTGTCACATTGCTTTCAAAAGTCATCTGCTGCAGAGGCGTTAAAAAGCGTCTATAGTTTGGAAAGGGTTAACTCAAGTTACCAAGTAGTCTTTATAGACTAAGATAGACTAAGATAGGAATTTGCCAGAAGGCAAAGCTCATCTTTATCCATAGTGTTTTGCGTTTGTTTCTTATATTTTATAACAAGAGAAAGTTGATGCAATGCATCAATGTCGCCGGATATCCATAGTGCAGTTATGCATAACACTAACATTATAGTAGTTGAATAAACAGTTATCAACTGAGGGGCATATTGGAACATCAGGGGTGGGGTCAAGTGAAAATGTATCATAACTTGCATTGTTTTGTCAACGAAGTGAATGATAATTGAAGCCTTTCATTGTTTATGATCAATCTCCATTCCAAAGTAGGTTGACTAGACACACAACCAACTAATTATTGATCATAAACAGTAATGGAAATGAGAAATCTTGCCAATCATTAGTCTTAGTATGTATACAGTGCTTTCATTAAGGAATAATTATAAGATTTGTGAATTCTACATACACTTTTCAAGATGTTTGTCAGAATATTTGAATTTTATTATTTTTCAATAAAACCACAAAACAGACAATTTAGGATTTGCATGCAATAGCACATCATTTTACCTTTCCTCTATTAAAGTCAACAGTGGACACCTTTGCAACAATATACTTTTAAAACAATGAGTTAAGGGTTAAATCGCTGAGTTTTCTCTTTTTCTCAAAATGATATTAGCTTGGCATCCTAATTATATCATACTTTAACAAATGTTGAAATGTAGTCCAATATTTATAAATTAGACCACATTCGAAATATAATATCAACTAAACAGTTAAATCTCAATGAAATTGTTGTATAATTTAAACTTAATTTCGAACATAAACTGAGCCCTACAACATGTTAATTTATTTTAATTCTTTCCTTCCTTTTTTATAATGAAAATAACAAAACTACTCATGTTTTAAAATTATATTATGATGAGCGCCCTTGTGTCAATGATCCATAACAATATGCAGATCGGAAGCAATATGCCTTTAGGGAATTAAATGACACATTTAAAATTGTCAAGGACGAAATAATTCTGTACGAAAGACCCGATTCTTTCTTATTCGCAGAGGTGTCGTTCTTGAAACTCTCTTTATAGGCAGAGAGTGTTCGTTCAAAGTAATTTTTCTATTAAAACTAGTTTTTATCTCGGTTTGTTCTTTTCTTTATTTGTTTCGAACCAAATAAACATTTTAAATCACCTACGATTTACTATTTGTAAGTGAGTGTAAAGAGACGGCTCTCTGCAAAGGAGATTGATCTACGCAGTTGGTATTCGCGAGTCATGCTTCAAGCAGGTGCGCGTATGTAAACAAATTAGACTGCGACGTAAAGGTTTGTAGTTATCGCCTTTTGAGTACATGTAATATAAAGTGTAAAAATAAAGTATACCAGTCTAGCTAATAGGGACTGTTTTATCTTCATAAATAAAACAACAAAACATAAATGCGAGTCAAAATAAAGAAACTGAAAATACCTAAAACATCGGAATATTTATTTAATTTTAGATGTGTCATTACTTAGTGTTTTTAAACAAACACAATTGTAATATGTTCAAGACATCTAAATGTGTTTCTTTCTAATAATAATCCCTCCTCCCATGTGATTTCCGAAAACCTATTAAAAATAGAAGTCGCGGGCTTCTGCCCGGCGACTAATCAATGTTTTGAGGGCTAAAACTATTTAGACTTTACCTCTTGTTTGTGGATTATGAAATAGGGCATCAACAGATAAAGGTTAACCCTCTCCCACCTGCAGCAAATCTTAAGCAAACGATTTTGAGAACATCTAGGCAAAAATTTGGAAAATCTCTACACATAAAAGTACAATTATTGAATTGAGTTGAAAACATTGTTGCGAAAGGTGAAATTGCTTTAACATGAGCAATTTCTCCTTTGGCCGAAATGTTTTCAAAAATTGTCTAATGCTGTTGCATCAAAAAACGTCTGTATATGGGAAAGTGTTAATTTATGGATATATACCACCAAAGAAGACACTCACAAGTCAGTTGACTTCAGTATTACTTTTTACTGGAAATTGTTTGCGCTAAAGTTTTGAATTTGGAAATTTAGGAAGTTACATTATTTTAGCTGATCAGCCTTTGTGCATCAACAATCAAATTAAAATATATTTTCCACGGTTAACCCTTTCCCCCATACGACAATTCTGCAGCAGACGACTTTGAACGTATTTTGTCAAAACATAGAAAATCTCCATAATTGAATGGATAACCTATGACTAAAAGTGAAAAACATTGTGTCAAAAGAAGAAATTGCACGTTTTGTGCAATTTCTTCTTTTGTCACTATGTTTTCAAAAAGCCGTCTGCTGCAGAGGCGTCAGAAAGCGTCTATATGAGGGAAATTTTAGGGTTAATACTTGGTCAATTGAGATGGAGATTCATAACAAGCATATCAGACGTTTCAATACCTTCTAAAGCTTGTGGTTCCATGCAGATTCTGGTTGCCATTGCATTTGAAAAAAAATACATCCTTTCAATACATTAAGAGTAGACAACTTTAGAAAGATATCCAATAACCAGTAAAATAATCCTCCATAGACATTAATGAAAGTTCCAGTCAGTCTATCAATCAATCAATTAATCATTAATTATATTTCTGTTTTCAGACTCCATGCTTTTGGCCATCAAGAAGCGGAGAACCAGAAAATACAGATTATGGTTTGTATATTTCATTCTCTTGGTTTTTAGCTCTACTGGCCAAAGGCCAGAAGGGCTTATGTCGTGGCGATTTGTCCGTCGTCCGTGCGTGCGTGCGTCCGTAAACAATTTCTTGTTAACACGATACAGTCTTCACTTTTAATTGTATCTCAACTAAACTTATACAGTAGTTAGATATCCATGAGAGCTCGGTTCCTTTCGAAAACCAGCCAGATCCGCCCGTGCATGACTGGATTATGGCCCTTGAAATGGTCAAAATTGCTATAAAAGAGCTTGTTAACACGATACAGTCTTCTTTTTTGATTGTATCTCAACCAAACTTATACAGTAGTTAGATATCCGTGAGAGCTTGGTTCCTTTCGAAAACCAGCCAGATCCGGCCATGCATGACTGGATTATGGCCCTTGAAATGGTCAAAATTGCTATAAAAGAGCTTGTTAACACGATACAGTCTTCACTTTTGATTGTATCTCAACCAAACTTATACAGTAGTTAGATATCCATGAGAGCTCGGTTCCTTTTGAAAACCAGCCAGATCCGGCCATGCATGACTGGATTATGGCCCTTGAAATGGTCAAAATTGCTATAAAAGAGCTTGTTTACACGATACAGTCTTCACTTTTGATTGTATCTCAACCAAACTGATACAGTAGTTAGATATCCATGAGAGCTCAGTTCCTTTCGTAAACCAGCCAGATCCGCCCATGCAAGACTGGATTATGGCCCTTGAAATTGTCTAAATTGCTATAATTGAGCATGTGAACACAATAGAGGCTCCATTTACTATCTGATCTTCACCAAACTTAGATAGTAGTTAAATATTGATGAGAGCTTGGTTCCTTTTGAAAATCAGCCAGATCCGCCCATGCAAGACTGGATTATGGTCCATGAAATTGTAAAAATTGCTATAATACAGCTTGTGAACACAAAAGAGCCTCCATTTACTATCCAATCTTCACCATACATACATGCTCTGGATTGAAAATGACCAAAGAACCATACCAGTAGAGCATAGGCCCTCATGGGCCTCTTGTTAGATCACCTAGAGCCAAAGGCTCATGGTGAGCTATTCTGATCACTTTTTGTCTGTCATCCGTTTTCCGTCGTTAACTTTTAGCTGTAAACATCATCTCCTCCTGAACCGCAAGAACAATTTCCACAAAACATCACAGGCATGTTCCTTTGGTGATCCTCTTTCAAAATTGTTCAAAGATTTAAATTCCATTGAGAACTTTGGTTGCTGCGGCATCAGAAAGGGGGCAAAATGTCTAAAACTTTAAAAATCTTCTCGTCAGATTCAAATATAATTTGGTAGAAATGTTCCTTGGGTGACCCTCTACAACAATTATTCAAGCCAAAAAGATTGGTCAAAAAACATGGCAGTCAGGCGGCATCAGAAAAAGGGCAAAATGAAAAAAATTGAAAATTCAATTATTATGAAAGTGCTTGTCTGATTTTAAGAAAATATAATAGGAATCTTACTTTAATGATCCTTTACTTAATTTGTTTAAGCCGTTTTGGTTGGTTAGTCAATCATAGCATCCAGGCGTCATCACAAAAGGGGTAAATTTAACTTTTAGCTACAAATGACAACCAACTCCTACCATTCCAAAACACCAATTTTAACTTAACTTGTTCCTTTGTTGGTCCTCTTTTAAAAAAATTCAAAGACTTACATTCTTTGTAGAACTTTGGTTGCTGCGGCATCAGAAAGTGAGAAAAATACCCAAACTTTAAAATCCTTTTCCTCCATAATCTGCTTGTCCAATTCCAAGATAATTTGGTAGAAATGTTCCTTAAGTGACCCTCTAAAAAACTGTTGAAGCCAAATTAATTTCGTTGAAAAACAGGGCAGCAAGGCGGCATCAGGAAAGGCGCAAAATGACAAAAACTGTATAATTCCATTCTTATTAAAGTTCTTGTTAGATTTCAAGATATAAATGGCCTTTACTGTTAAGCTGTTTCTTGAGAAGTGTCCACTCCTTGCAGTTTCATTTGCACTCCTTGATCAAATTTTCCCAGATATTTGCAGTTAAACATTTGCTACTAATTTACTATCAATCAAGTGATCGATTTAGGGCCATCTTGGCCCTCTTGTTGAGAATAGGCAGTCTGAGCATGTGAAAGTAGACAACTCTGCAACTATAGAAAACAATTTGGAAAAAGGAGAAATTTCTTAACTTGACCAATTTTTCCTTTGCCAGTAATGTTTTCAATACTATGTTTAACCCTTTACCTCATATAGATGCTTTCTGACGCCTCTGCAGCAGATGGCTTTTTGAAAACATAGTGACAAAAGAAGAAATTGCGCAAAACGCGCAATTTCTCCTTTTGGCACAATGTTTTCCACTTTTTGTCATAGGTTATCCATTCAATTATGAGATTTTTTGACAAAATACGTTCAAAGTCATCTGCTGCAGAATTGTCGTATGAGGGAAAGGGTTAATAATACGTAGCATTTTTATGTCAAAAATACATTACCAGTCATTTAATACCTGATATATAATCTCTACACCCTTAATTCATCCAGAAAAAGAACTCGCCTTGCGTATTCCTCACGTATATGTGATATACACGGTTGCCCGTAAGAGCGGGAAAGCACGTGATATCCTGCCACTTTTTTTTCTGGATCCACCAGCTAGACAGCTAAGAATTAACACATTATTTTCTAATTATTCTTTTCTTGGCTTTTTAAGGCTTATTGCCTTATTTAGTTGTTCATTCAGTTAGGAAACTGCATTAACAGATATTCAACTGCATTTAAAGTTAAATTATTGTTGTAATTGCTTGTTTTTGTAGGCGACAGCTAGCTGAAAAGCACGAGGTGGTTACCCCACCCATTATTTTCAGTTAATGTCTTCGGGTGCGGAACGTAATTGAGTTCAAGACTTAAAGTTAAACGATGAGTTTCCAATCCCGTTATAGATTATACTTATGATGTTTGTTGTACTTACATGTAATTATAACATAGACAAAAAATTATAAATTTTGTTTATAGATTATATACGTTCCGGGTTGTCACTCGGGTAGAAAAATAAAAAGTAGAAAAAAAATTAAATTTTTTTTTTTGGTTTTATTGTTGTGTTCTTTTCGTATATATTTGTATCATAAATATGTCACTTAAAGGTGAACGGAGGCGTGGCTCGTGTGGTCATGCTGTGGACGCATGGGACACGCATCCGAACTGTGTGGTTTGCTCAAAGGGCACACAGCTTTCACCGTGCGAGTACTGCTCTTCTTGGACTGTTTCTATTTGGAAACGGGCTGGGAAGGGTAAGACTAGCAAAAGCAGGAAGGGTAAGAGTGCCCCTAAAAAGGCGTCTCTGATATCTTCGAGTGAAGCGGAGTTCGAGGGGTTCTCCCAATCGGACTCCGCGACCGTGTTGAGTGGTTCAAAGGTTAAGGCTGTACCTTCTCCACTTAACACAAACGCACCTCCTAGTCTAGCTAGAGACAAAGAGGAGCGGAAGGTAGCTTTGGATGCGCGTTGTTCTGTCGGGAAACTAAAGCCTTCGGGCCTGATACCGTATAGAAACAAGGTAGAGAGTGCTCAAAGAGATAGGAAGGCCGGTAGGGTCGCTGGAGTCATCTACACTTGAACCGCATTATCTGTCGCCTGGTGTTGGGGCTCAACCAACACCACACTCTGAGCTACAGCAGTCTTCGGACGGCTGCAGAGTGCCGGATTACAATGTCTGCGGACAAAGTTTTCCGGAGACTTTTGGTAGAACAGCCTCACAACTGCCTATCCCTAGTCAACCGGGTTTTGCTGGTGCTGGAAAGCAAAACCCATATGCCGTGGCGCGACAGGTCCCCGGGCAACCGGGGCGTCATCTAGCGAAGACGCGACCTGTCACCGGTCAGTCATTTAGCCATGACACGACCGGGCCAGTCAGTCAATTTGCCATGACTCGACAAGGTAGTCATTCACTTAGCGGTGAAATGACAGGTCAGCAGTCGAATAGCTACGACGCGGCCAGGCAAACGGTCACTCATTTAAATATGACGCGACCAGCCTACCGGTCACGGAGGTGAACATGACGCGGCAAGGAGATAGTCAATCATTTGGTAATGACGCGGCTAGTCTACCTGTCGGTTATGAAAACATCGCACGACCAGGCAGTCCGTCATTTGGCAATGACGCGGCTAGCCAGCCAGTCGCTTATGTAAACATGGCGCGACCAGGCAGTAGTCAGTCATTTGGTAATGACATGGCTAGCTTGCCTGTCGGTTATGTAAACATCGCACGACCAGGCAGTCTATCATTTGGCAATGACACGACTAGCCAGCCAGTCGCTTATGTTAACATGGCGCGACCGGGCACGGGCTCTGTACTGGCTGACCGAATTGATACTATTATCATTCTATCTCAGGTCAACAACAGAGTGGTGTTATGAATATTCAGAGTAGGTTAGCACCGAACTCTAATATTCAGCCGTATAGCTCCCGAGTACGGGAATTACCGGTCGGAGAAATCCTTCCGTTCCCCAAAGGGAACTGTGTACTTCATTAAAGAGTGCCGGATTACGATGTCTGCGGACAAAGTTTTCCTGAGACTTTCGGTAGAGCAGCCTCACAACTGCCTATCCCTAGTCAACCGGGTTTTGCTGGTGCTGGAAAGCAAGACCCATATGCCATATGCCGTGGCGCGACAGGTCCCCGGGCAACCGGGGCGTCATCTAGCGATGACGCGACCTGTCACCGGTCAGTCATTTAGCCATGACACGACCGGGCCAGTCAGTCAATTTGCCATGACTAGACAAGGTAGTCATTCACTTAGCGGTGATATGACAGGGCTGCAGTCGAATAGCTACGACGCGGCCAGGCAAACGGTCACTCATTTAAATATGACGCGACCAGGCAGTCACTCATTTCACGATGACGTGGCTAGCCAATCAGTCACGCATGTAGCCATGTCGAGACAAGGTTTGGATCAATCATTTAACTATGATACGACCAACCAACCGGTCACGCAGGTGAACATGACGCGGCAGGGAGATAGTCAGTCATTTGGTAATGACGGGGCTAGGCTACCTGTCGGTTATGAAAACATCTCACGACCAGGCAGTCGGTCATTTGTTAATGACGCAACTAGCCAGCCAATTGCTTATGCAAACATGGCGCGTCCAGGCACGAGCTCTGTACTGAGTGACCGGATTGATACAAATTATCATTCCATAGCAGGTCAACAACATAGTGGGTGCACGAATAATCAGAGTATAGGTTACGGACCGACCTCTATTATTCACCCGTCTGGCTCCGGGTATGGGAATTCTCGTGCAGAGAGATCCTTTCAATCCCCAAAGGGAACTGTGTACATCTCTAAAGATAACACTTTTCCCCAATACCTTCCACCGGTCCATTCAATGGAACCGGTCGGAAATAGATGGGATTTCCAAGCCTACCGAGAGCATCAAAACCCAACGTTTTTTGGGATATCGAGGCATTCGGAGGGACATCTATTTAATAGACAGTCCTTGGAAAGGCAACCCCTGGAACAGAATACGTTAGCGCATTCTGATAAAGGGAGGGCTAAGCCGTCCCACAAAGGGGGAGAGCCTCTTTATGGTCATCCCAAGGCCGGAGATTGCAGTCGGGGGCCGCCTGTCATTGTTTATAGAGGAATGGGAAAGTATCACAGAGGATCATTGGATCTTATCTGTGATACAGGAAGGTTATCTAATTCCCTTCATTTCTCCTCCTCCACTGACAAGCGTGCCTATCGACATGTCGTCAAGGCATCCGGCCATGTCAAAAGTGATTTCATCACGTCTTCTGTAAAAGAAGGCCATAGAGAGGGTTCTCAACCCCAATTATCGGGTTTGATACAACCGTCTTTTCCTCGTCCCGAAGGAAGACGATCGGGGGAGGCCGGTTATAGAGTTATCAGCTCTAAATCCATTGATTCCGGTCGAGAAGTTCAAAATGGAGTCGACCCGCTCCATCCGAATAACTATTCGGGAAGGCGACTGGGCGGTCTATCTAGACCTCACAGACGCCTATTACCACAATCCAATCTCTCCCTCGTCGAGGAAGTACTTTCGTGTTGTGGTAAATGACAAGGAACAGAGGATATTCACTCTGTGAACTCTGAGACAGGAAGGTCAAGACCATCTCATACGTGAGCTCGGCTCCGACGGTTGATTCCATGCGATCTCATTCTTCTTCGGAAAAGGGATCTATGTCAAAGGGCACTTCGGAAAAGGGATAATTCCTCGGTCATGACTCCTTCATAAGTTCCCATGTTGAATCGGACACTGACCTTCCGGTTCAAAACCGGCTATAGTCAATCCTCTTGTCGTCGGGGAAAACCCACGACCCAGTCTTGTCTGACGAATAAGAGACATATCGAGTCAGTGCCCCGTATGATGATGCAACAATTTAGATCTAGACTCTAAATAAATTATCATTGGCGGAAGGTTACTGCATTCATTGCGTCCATAAGGCACATTTCGGCGTATGCGGCGACATCGTTTACACAGGGACAGAAACGTACAGCGACTTCTGCAAGGGCATTCTTGGAACCCCAACCTGTGAAGACGCAAAGAGACAGGCTAAGTTCGAGCCTAGCGTTACGGGAGCTAGCTAAGTTGGCATACAACCAAGTGGAGCACTGTCCCTAATCCGCAGCTATAGGGAAGCACTCCTCTCTATTAAATCTTCTAACAAAGAATGATATAGAGTGGGTATCAACCTTTCATTCGGGGTTGATAAAACTGTTTTTCTTCCTATTCCTAAGAAAGACAGACAGTGAAAACCGGTAGTAGACTTATCGACTCAGTTCGCGTCTAGTACGGTCGAGTACTAGAATGGAACGTCCGTTTCACCAAGATCACAATCCGGAACGGCTGTCTGGGCGAGTTGTTAGACCTAACAGACGCCTTTTACCACGTACCGATTGTTTTGTCATCGAGGAGTTACAGTTCGATTACCTGCGTTCGGAATTATTTCCCAAAACAGGCAAGTCGGATCTAATTCCCGCAAGAGAATACATGCTTCACACCACACCCGAATTGTTTACAGATATCGGGGCAGTGCGTTACAGCCTACGGCATGTGATTAATAGAGTAGACAACTTCATATGAATTTAGTTTTGCTAGCTTTCAATACTACTCATTCGGCAGCAATCGGAATACGTCGGTGATGAATGCTTACGGAATTACCCGAAAAGTTCCGATTGATTCGGCAGTGGACGATCAGAATTAGTCTGGTTCCCGACTTCCTATGATAGTAATAAGGGGAAGGAACTCCAGACTAGATCAGAATTCGCAAAGGAAAAATAATAGTTTCTCCCTAGGAATAATAATGAAACAACTTCCGGGGTAATTTTGTCCCTGGCTGAAAGGTGTAAATGATAATAGAAACACTTCACTGGCTCAGAGACCGTGCTTACATGTCCTGCTGGCCTGTCTATCGACATAACCGTTATATCTTCCTTAGAAATAGACAGTTCTTACCGATTGATGTTATTAAAGGTAGGTCAATCTCTCTGAACGTTCGTCGAAAACTACAGCTTCTTAAGTTAGTAACTGAGACTTATAAATTCGTCTTGCTTGACGAACACAATCAGGGAAGTGAGTTATTTACTGTCAGTAAACGAATTTCATTAGGTTTCACAGCCTGATGGTTAGAATTAGAAACCATTTGTAGGAGTTTAACTCCAAAAATAGGATTTGTATTGCGTCCTCTGGTCGCTTACAAGAGCTCTATACGAACCTTTTGAATCGACGTCTTTGCTTATAAAACCGTTTTTTTTTTATTAGCTTTCACTACAGCTCTTCGAAGGAGGAAATTACACGCTCTGTCTGTAGAAACCGGGAATGTCAGATTCAATGAATATGATGGCCCCTTTACACTACTGTGTCAACCAGGGTTTCTGGCTAAGAACCAGTTACCGTCGGGCCTTCCTGATCCGATTCAGTTCCTAGTCAATCTGCGAGCTGTGGTTCTTCGGATTCCGACAGATCCCTTGTCCTGTCAGAGCTCTTAAATATTATCTTAAGAGAGTTGAGGGGAATAGGGGTCGGAGAAAGAGGTTATTTCTCCCCCTTACATGTCGTAAGATATATCAGCAGCTTCTTTTCTCGCTGGATATCCATTACAATTAAATTAGCGTACAAAGATTCACCTAGTCAAGATCTTTCTTTTCTGCGGATACGCCCGCATGAAGTTAGAGCTCTTTCGGCAAGTTGGGCTTTTTCGAACAATAATTCCCTTGAAGAATTCTTCGCGCGGCAGTTCGGAAAACTCAGTCAAGTTATTCATCTTTCTACTTGCGTTCTATGTCTGGTCAGACAGAACTTGTACTCTCTGGGACCTTTGGTTGCGTCTCAGCGAGTTGTCCGCTAAATTACTCCCAACATATCAATGAAGTGAACACTGATTGAAATTTATCAATCCCTGCTCTTACCTTATACTGTTGGGTTGATAGTACTTTGTAAATAAATTAGAAAATAATACACTACAAGGTGCTGCTACCTGGAACGACAGTAAGTATTGGCCGAACCTCCCGTCCGATGCTACAAAGTCATCAGGTATTAAATGACTGGTAATGTATTTTTGACATAAAAATGAAGTTTTTCAAAGTAAAACATATTTTTATTAGAAAATACTTACCAGTCATTTATAGAGTCCCGCCTCCCATCCCCGCGTCGTCACCCAACACTTAATGTTGAAATAAAAGTGGCAGGATATCACGTGCTTTCCCGCTCTTACGGGCAACCGTGTATATCACATATACGTGAGGAATACGCAAGGCGAGTTCTTTTTCTGGATGAATTAAGGGTGTAGAGATTATATATCAGGTATTAAATGACTGGTAAGTATTTTCTAATAAAAATATGTTTTACTTTGAAAAACTTCATTTTAACGGATACTACTGTACATTTTGCTGTGTGCAGGTTCATATTAGCACATTTTCACTTCTTTTAGCACTTTAATTCTTGGTGAAGATGATTGGAAATTAGAAGAAAGAGCAGACTCTTCAACTTGCAGGTGCTTTGATAGATTGAAGAACAAATATTTGAAGTGGAGTTGATTGATTTTAGGAGAAAACAGGATACCCTGTCCCAGATAATCCTGTCTCTAGAATAATTATTCCTCTGAAAAAAATGTTTTTTGTTTTTAAGCATTTTTAAAGGGAAAACAGAAATAGAATTTTCCTAGACACCTTTTTTGACTAACATTTGTGTTAAGTTATAATACCAAAATCGTGACTATATCAATATTTAACCTTTACCAAATATAGACACTTTCTGACACCTCTGCAGCAGACGACTTTGTAAACATTGTGGCAAAAATAGAAACTTTTGCCACAATGTCTTAAACTATTTTCAGTAATTATACCTTCATTTATAGAGGTTTTCCATGCTTTTGCCAAGATGTTTTCGAAGTCGTCTGCTGCAGATTTGTTGTGTGTGGGAAAGGGTTAATATTTCAGGCTTATTTCCAACTTTTTGACAAATCTGCAGTAGATGGCTTTTGAAAACATTGTCGTGAAAAGAGAAGTTGCTCATTCTCTCCTTTTGCCACAATATTTTCAAAGATTTTATGTACAGAGATTTTCAATATTTTTTCTTCTAAGATGCTTTCAAAAGTTGTATTCGGTCATGGTGGAGTGCCCTTGGGCAAGGCACATTTTCTAGCCTAGTACTGGTTTGTTCACCCAGGGAACATGAATAATAAAATTTAAATGCGCGCTAAATGACCTTAGCTGTCGATGCGCCATAAAACAATATACATTCATTCAAAATTTGTCTGGAATCCGCTGTGGTCGAGTGGTTAGCGTCGGGGATTTCGAAACCGGGTGTCCCGGGTTCGATCCCCAGTCGCGGCAATTCGGTCATGGTGGAGTGCCCTTGGGCAAGGCACATTTTCTAGCCTAGTACTGGTTTGTTCACCCAGGGAACATGAATAATAAAATTTTAAATGCGCGCTAAATGACCTTAGCTGTCGATGCGCCATAAAACAATATACATTCATTCATTCATTCAAAAGTTGTCTGTTGCAGATTTATTGTATGTGGCACAGGGTTACACAGCTGAAATACTGATCAGAATTATAAATCCAGTACAACCCAAACAGGAGACAGACACTGAATGCACTTCATGTTAACCCTTTCCCACATGCAACAAATCTGCAGCAGAAGACTTTGATAACACACCCGCAATTTTTTGAAAACTCCCTTGAAATGAAACTACAATAATTGAAAAGAGTTGAAAACATGGTCACAAAAGGAGAAATTGCTCGTTTTGAGCAATTTCTTCTTTTGTCGCAATGTTTTCAAAAAGCTGTCTGCTGCAGAGGCGTCAGAAAGAGTCTATATGAGGGAAAGGGTTAAAGTGTATCCTTGCTGAAACGTTGGTAGCAAAGAAGTATTGCATTATAATAGTTTCAAATTGGCACATTGTCTTAACCCTTTCCCACATATAACAAAATTTGAAAACATGTTGTCAAAACTTGTCAAATCTTTATAAATGAGAGATTAATTATTAAATAGAGTTGAAAACATTGTGAAAAAACGAGAAATTTATGCAGAGGCGTTAGAAAGCATCTGTATGTTGGAAAGGGTTAGTAAAATACTTAAGTAGTACGGCAATTAGTATTAAATTTGTTTTAAATTTCTTACTGGTATTCGATTGAGAAGAGTTACATGGTATTGGTGAGGGAAATAGCTGAACAATTTTGTCTTTTTCAAGAACATGCTTTGGCTCTAAGAGAAATGTTTAATTTAATTTTATTTCAGGGAAGTTTCATCGCGTTGAAAAATTAAACAGAACTAAACAATTTTTTTCTAGTAGCTTTCTTGATAGAAATTACTTTTTAGGTCTTTAGAGCTGACATCTTTTAAAAGCAATAAACCAAAAGTTGGAATTGCTCATAAAAAGCAGATTTTTATTTTTTTTGTCTAAATGTATTCATCTTTATATATGGATAATTTCAATGTCTAGATTTTTGATCGGCTTCTGTAAATATTTTCAATTTAGATCTATTGATTGTGGTTTAATGCCATTTTCAACTGGAATTTAGTTGTATCAACAGCAGTTGGTTCACATATCCATGTCTTTGAATCCTGTCTTTCTCGAAGGCGTGCTTCACATAAATACTCTACCCATGCAACTGGTTACCTTTCTCAAATTGTTTAAGTCCATAAGTGGAATACAAATTACACACAACTGGTCACGTGACATCGCATTTTGTCATATGTTGGATTTTTTTTTAAACCCTGTCCCTCTCTTTAATTGAATGGATAACCTATGACTTAAAGTGGAAAACATTGTGGCAAAAGGAGAAATTGCTTGTTTGGAGCAATTTCTTCTTTTGTCACTATGTTTTTAAAAAGCTGTCTGTTGCAAAGGCGTCAGAAAGCGTCTATATGAGGGAAAGGGTTAACAAGCCTAGACCTTACAATCCAATCCCTCTATTGATAGCAACTAAGCCAAACGGGTCCTACTTCAATTTGGAAAATTAACCCTTTCTCACATTCAACAAATCTACAGCAGCTGCCTTTGAAAACATGTTGGCAAAAATGCGAATTATCTCCGTGAATGAGAGTTTAATCATTAAATAGAGTTGAAAACATTGTTGCAAAAGCGAAAATTGCTCATCATGAGCAATTTCACCTTTTGCAACAATGTTTTCAAAAGTCGTCTGCTGCAAATGCGTCGGAATGCAAGTGGGAAAAGGGTTAAATGTACAGCATAAAAAGTAATCAGTGAATCAATAGGAAGCATTGTAATTATTGAGTGCACTGTATTGGACTCAATAGCAAGTTTCTTGAAAACGGAAAAAAAAGGAGGGGAAGTGTAAATATTGTTAATTGCTTCAAACATCTACTCTTTACAGCAAATGAGTTTTCTTAAACGTTTTATAATAAGCCAGTACTTGCTCAATATGAGTGACATCTACTTGTCCCATAATTTTTTAGAATTGCTTCATAATCAATTGGCGAACAACAATAGCTCAGTTGGTAACAACAAGGGCTATCAATCCATGGATTTTCATTTTAACCTTTTCCCTCATACGACAATTCTGCAGCTTTTAACAATCTTTGTCAAAAAATAGAAAATCTCTATAATTGAATGGATAACCTATGACTAAAAGTGGAAAACATTGTGGCAAAAGGAGAAATTGCTTGTTTTGAGCAATTTCTTCTTTTATCACTATGTTTTCAAAAAGCGGTCTGCTGCAGAGGTGTCAGAAAGCATCTATATGAGGGAAAGGGTTAAGCCATGGCTCATCCATTGATTCCTTGTGATGATTGACAAATGCCATTTTGATTACTGTTATTACTTTTCCACCAATGGGCTATAATAGCATATATATGGGAAGGTAGCCAGTTGCCTGTCAGTTGGAAGAATGATGTGTACTGGTTTGATGAAGCCAGGAACACACTTTAGGTTAATGCCTTGATACAACTGAAATGCCGTTGAAGTTGGTTTTCTCAATAATTAAAACACTTCAATGGCAGATGGGTTATTTGTTTTTGCAATGTCCATCCGTCTGTCCTACCATTCATCCAGAGCCATGTTAAAGGCATGGTTGGATTGATTTGGTCAAAAGGGAAATGTCAGGCTGCAAGTTTTACTAAGACCACCTCAAAAACACCAAACTTATGTCCAATTGAACTTACATTGTATATTTATTGTATATCATTATGTCAAACAGGAGATAATCTTTTTTATCATATAGTTAAGCTTTTAACAAGTTATCTCCCTTAATTCCATGGTTTATACACATTATGAACAATCTAGAGGTCACACTTAATGAAAATTCATCAGATTATTAATATCTTTCAAGTATAGTTCATGTTTGAAACTGGGTCTTTTTTGTCAATAAATAGGTAACTCCACCAAATTGAACACTGTTGAGGCACTCCACATATTCCACAAACTTTAAAATAGATTGTTTTTAGAAACTGGTCGTCCAAGGTGGTCCAAGCCTTCTTTGACATTTTTTGCTCACCTGTGCACGAAGGGCTTAAGATTAGATATTGAGATCACATTGTGTACGTCATCCTCAGTGTGTTGTCAACATTTGCCTTGTTATCACACTCTACAGGCAACATTTTACATCCAAGCTTCATGAAAGTTTATCCGAACATGTGAGATGAAAAACTAGGTCACAAGGTAAAGATCTTGTTAACACTCCACATTTTTATCTTTAGCATGTTAAAACCATTTTACAAACTAGGTCACTAGCCCAATTTGAAGGAAAACTTTGTAAACACTCTGGAGGCAGGTTAAAACTTTGTCAGAATGTTTGTCTTGATGATATCTAGGCTAAGTTCAAATATGGGTCATGTTGGGTGAAAAACTAGGTCACTAGACCAAATTGAAGTAAAATCTTGTTAACACTCTGAATGCCGCATTTTTAATTTGAGCATGTTGAAACTTTGTCAGAGCTAATTTCCAATAAAGGTCATGTCCAGTCAAAATATAGGTCACTGGGCCAAGTTTGAAAAAAACCTCGTTAACACTGTAGAAACCCCATGTTTTTTATTCAGTAGCTTGAAACTTTGTCAGAATGTTTGTCTTGACGATATCAGGCCAAGTTTGAATAACGGTCATGTCAGTCCGAAATCTATGTCACTAGGCCAAATTGAAGGAAAATCTTGTTAACACTCGAGAAGCCTTTTTTTTTTTATTTGAGCAAATACGTTAAAACGTCAGAAGGGATGTTTTGATGATAATAACTTACCCGACCACAAAATGAGTTATTGTGATTGAAAAAGCGGTTGGCATAACTCAGATGAGCAATCCAGGGTCATCATGGCCCTCTTGGTTTTTTTTCAGTGATTCTCAATTCAACGAATGAACTTGTTTAACATTTATTTATAAAGATTTTCCAGTACTGCCTCTGTTGTTTATTGGTAGATCCACAGAACCCTATTTTCATACAAAACCATTTTAAAGTCTTTGAATATAGCATTCATTCCTTTATCAACTTTAAAAAAAAAAGTATTTCTTTTTCAAATTCTAAATCCTTTCCCATTACAACAAATCGGAAGCAGAAGACTCGGCAAAAGATTTAGGCACAAAGAAAGAAAATATCTTGAAATTAAAGTATGCTTATTAAATAAATTTGAAAACATTCTGGCAACAGGACAAATTGCTTATCATGAGCAATTTCTTCTTGTTCCACAATGTTATGTTTTCCAAAGTTGTCTGCTGCAGATGCCTCAAAATGTGTCTGCAAGTGGGAAAGGGTAAAACTGTTATATCAGGTCTTGGATTAATCTATAGATTTCTTGATGAAATGTTCTGGGTTTATTGACCATTTCCCTCATACAAAAATTCTGCAAAAGACGACTTTGAACATATTTTGTCAAAAAATAGAATATCTCTATAATTGAATGGATAACCTATGACTAAAAGTAGAAACATTGTGGCAAAAGGAGAAATTGCTTGTTTTGAGCAATTTCTTGTTTTGTCACTATGTTTTCAAAAAGCTGTCTGCTGCAGAGTTGTCAGAAAGCTTCTATATGAGGGAAAGGGAAAGTTTTCAACTGTGTTTCAAAAGTATACTTCCACTTTTTAGATCTTTTAAGGTGATCTTTTAAGGTGAGCTATTCTGATCACTTTTTGTCCGTCGTCCGTCCGGCGTTAACTTTTAGCTTTAAACATCATCTCCTCCCAAACTCCAAGGACAATTTCCGTGAAACATCACAGGACTGTTCCTTTGGTTGGCCTCTTTCAAAGTTGTTCAAAAATTTAAATTCCATTGAGAACTTTGGTTGCTGCGGCATCAGAAAGGGGGCAAAAGGTCCAAACTTTAAAAATCTTCTCCTCCGAATCTGCCTGTCAGATTCAAATATAATTTGGTAGAAATGTTCATTGGGTGACCCTCTATAAAAATTGTTCAAGCCATACTGATTGGTCGAAAAACATGGCAGTCAGGCGGCATCAAAAAAGGGGCAAAATGACAAAATTTGAAAATTCCATTTTTATGCAAATGCTTGTCTGATTTTAAGAAAATATAATACGAATCTTACTGTAATGATCCTCTATTTAATTTGTTTAAGCCGTTTTGATTGGTTACACAATCATAGCAACCAGGCGTCATCACAAAAGGGGTAAATTGAACTTTTAGCTACAAATGACAACCATCTCCTACCATTCCAATAGACCAATTTTCACAAAACATCACAAGAATGTTCCTTTGGTGGTCCTCTTTCAAAATTGTTCAAAGATTTAAATTCCATTGAGAACTTTGGTTGCTGCGGCATCAGAAAGGGGACAAAAATACCCAAATTTTAAAATCCTTTTCCTCCATAATCTAGTGTGCGATTGCAAGATAATTTGGTAGAAATGTTTCTTAAGTGACCCTCTAAATAAACTGTTGAAGCCATATTGATTTCGTTGAAAAACAGGGCAGCAAGGCGGCATCAGGAAAGGTGCAAAATGACAAAAACTTTATAATTCCATTCTTATTAAAGTTCTTGTTAGATTTCAAGATATAAATGGCCTTTACTGATAAGCTGTTTCTTGAGAAGTGTCCACTCCTTTCAGTTTCATTTGCACTCCCTGATAAAATTTTCCAGATATTTGCAGTTAAATATTTGCTACTAATTTACTATCAATTAGGTGATCGATTTAGGGCCATCTTGGCCCTCTTGTTGAAATATATTCTTGAAGATATTCTCAATGCAATTAATCATATGTGAGGTAAACTGTTAACAAGTTCATAAATTTCATCTGATATATATATATATGTGATTAATGAAAAACTTTTTTTCTGTATTTTAGCTGTCTATTTATGCAAAAGAACAATGCAGAACAAGCAGCGACTTGAACTGGCAGACTATGAAGCTGAAAACTTGGCGCGACTGCAGAAAATGTTTTCCCGGAAATGGGAGTTTATTTTCATGCAAGCTGAAGCACAAGCCAAGTAAGTCCTCTCTGATTGGTTGAAAGGTTTTGATCAATTCTGTCATTGGTTAACCCATTACGTCACATGGCTTTTCAAAGGTCATCTGCTTTACTTACAATCATCAGACGAACAATTTTACCAATCTAGAAAATGGAAAAAATTATATTGATAAAGAGATGAAAATATTGCAATAAAAGGTGAAATTGCTCGTTTTGAGCAATTTCACCTTTTATTGCAATGTTTTCAAAAGTCGTCTGCAACAGCAGGAGTCAAATGTCGTCTGTGTGAAGTAATGGGTTAATTTGTTTTCAGTGATAAACTTGATCCAACCTTTACAGAGTAAAAATGTTATCATCATCATAAAATATTATGCTGATTCCTGATGCTGAATTTGTTCTGCAACAGAAGACTTATTCCATAGTCAAGTAGAAGACACAAAAAATACATATGTATCTTGTTTTTGTTCAATAACACTTAACTTTTTGGTAAACGTGAAAGCCCATTTTGTATGGATAAAATCATTATGAGTTATTTCAAATTTTGTCGCAATGTTTCATAAGTAGCTACTGCGGATGCTTGAAAAAAGGTGTCTTAAGGGTTAAATGAATGTGCAGATAACCTGTTAATATCCTTATAATCTTGTTTTATTTTGCTATTTGTGGTTGAACACAAGCATTCTTGGTATTAAGTGTCTGCTATTATTGTCATCAGATGCATATATAAAGATGCATCCAGAGAGTCAGTGGCTCAAAGTTAGGTGCACCAATCTCATGATCCAAGTGTTTTAAGATGGGGATCTTCCCAACCACTCTTCACTGGTTGAGTATCAATGAAACAGACTTATGACTTTGATAACAAAAAATTCACAACCGGTGACCAGATGTTTAGCTAACCTGTGCATGAAGTGCAAGGTGAGGTATTGTGGTCACATTTTGTCTGGCGTTCGTCCGTCGTCAATATTTGCCTTGTTAATACTCTACAGGCTACATTTGGCATCCGATCATAATGAAAGTTTATCAGAACGTTCATCACAATCAAATCTTGAACAAGTTTGAAACTGGGCCATACAAGGTCAAAAACTAGGTCACTAGGTCAAATTGAAGGGAAATCTTGTTAACACTCTAGAGGCAACATTTTTAACTAATGCATGTTGAAACTTGATCAGAATGTTTGTCTTGATGATATGTAAGTCAAGTTCGAACATGGGTCATGTCGGGTCAAAAAGTATCAGAATGTTTGTATTAATGATATCTAGGTCAAGTTCGAATATGGGTCATATTGAGTCAGAAACTAGGTCACTAGGACAAATGGAAGGAAAATCTTAACACTGTAGATGCCACAGTTTATGCTACAACAGCTTGAAATTTTGTCAGAATTGTTATCTAAATAATATCTAGGCCAAGTTCGAATTTGGGTCAAGCTGTGTCAAAAACTAGGTCACTAGGTCAAATTGAAGGAAAATCTTTGTAACACTTTGGAGGCCACATTTTTTGCTTCAGCAGTTTGAAATCTTTCAGAATGTTTGTATTAATTATATCTAGGTCAAGTTCGAATATGGGTTATATTGGGCCAGAAATTAGGTCACTAGGTCAAATTGAAGGAAAATCTTGTTAACACTGTAGAAGCCACATTTGTTGCTACAGTAGCTTAAAATTTGGTCAGAATTTTGATCTTAATAATATCTAGGCCGAAATTGAATATGGGTCAATCTGGATCAAAAACTAGGTTACTAGGCCAAATTGAAGGAAAATCTTGTCAACACTTTGGAGACCGCATAATTTGCTTCAGCAGCTTGAAATTTCTTCAGAATGATATCTAGGTCCAGTTTGAATATGGGTCATATTAGGTCAAGATCTAGGTCACTAGGCCAAACTGAACGGAAATCTTGTAAACACTCTGTATACTGCATTTTTAACTTGAGAATGTTGAAACTTTATCAGAATGATTGTTTTGATGATATGTAGGTCAAGTTTGAACATGGGTGATGTTGGGTCAAAGAGTAGATCACTAGGTCAAATTGATGGAAAATCTTGTTAACACTGTAGAAACCGCATTTTTGGTCAGAACTTTTATCTTAATGATATTTAGTCCAAGCTTGAATAGGGTTATGCTCTGTCAAAAAGTAGGTCACTAGGTCAAATTGATGAAAAATCTTGTTAATACTCTGGAGGCCGTATTTTTGTCAGAATGTTTGTCTGAATTATATCTAGGTGAAGTCCGAATATGGGTCAGAAACTAGGTCATTAAACGGAAATATTGTTCAAACTCCGGAGGCAGCATTTTTACTTAGAGCAAGTTGAAACTTTGTCAGAATGTTTGTCTTTTATGATATCTAGTCCATGTTGGAATATGGGTCATATCAGGTAAAAAAATATGGATCACTAGGCCAAACGAAGGAAAATCTTGTTAACACTCTGGAGGTTGCGTTTTGAATCTTTGTCAGAATAATTGTCTTGATGTGTTTTGCATTGCATTACATTGCTTAGTTCAGGTGAGTGAAATAGGACCATCATGGCCTTCTTGTTTCATAAGGTTTATCGAAAGCCGTCTTCTGCAGATATGTCAAAAGGTGACTGCATGTGGAAAGTGTTTATCAACTTAACCTGCAAAAAATATGTAAATACATGTACCTTGGTTTGTAATGAATTATGATGTGTAACCAATTGATGGTGAAATTATGGTGTCCTTTCAGAGTGGATAAGAAACGTGATAAATTAGAACGAAAAGTATTAGATAGTCAAGAACGAGCATTCTGGGATGTTCATAGACCTGTTGTAAGTATTCTTTAGTCTTTTGTCTCATATTTGCTTGACCAGGAAGGGTCAATGAATCAATATATACACATATCTTAACATTTGGCCTGATGGCCCTGGCCATATTCAAAATGATGATTTGTACGTTACAGTCCCATAATTACCCTTGGCTGACGCTCTTTAAAAATGAAAAATCCCATTGAGCCACCTTGTGGTTTTTAGCTCTACTGGCCAAAGGCCAGAAGGGCTTATGTCGTGGCGATTTGTCCGTTGTGCGTCCGTCCGTCCGTAAGTAAACAATTTCTTGTTAACACGATACAGTTTTCACTTTTGATTGTATCTCAACCAAACTTATACAGTAGTTAGATATCCATGAGAGCTCGGTTCCTTTCGAAAACCAGCCAGATCTGCCCATGCATGACTGGATTATGGCCCTTGAAATGGTCTAAATTGCTATAAAAGAGCTTGTTAACACGATACAGTCTTTTTAGATCACCTTAGCCGAATGACTGGATTATGGCCCTTGAAATGGTCAAAATTGCTATAAAAGAGCTTGTTAACATGATACTGTCTTCACTTTTGATTGTATCTCAACCAAACTTATACAGTAGTTAGATATCCATGAGAGCTCGGTTCCTTTCGAAAACCAGCCAGATCTGCCCATGCATGACTGGATTATGGCCCTTGAAATGGTCTAAATTGCTATAAAAGAGCTTGTTAACACGATACAGTCTTTTTAGATCACCTTAGCCGAAGGCTGAAGGTGAGCTATTCTGATCACTTTTTGTCCGTCGTCCGTCGTCCGTCTGGTGTTAACTTTTAGCTTTAAACATCAACTCCTCCTAAACTCCAAGGACAATTTCCGTGAAACATCACAGGACTGTTCCTCTGGTTGGCCTCTTTCAAAGTTGTTCAAAGATTTAAATTCCATTGAGAACTTTGGTTGCTGCGGCATCAGAAAGGGGACAAAATGTCCAAACTTTAAAAATCTTCTCCTCCGAATCTGCCTGTCAGATTCAAATATAATTTGGTAGAAATGTTCCTTGGGTGACCCTCTATAAAAATTGTTCAAGCCATACTGATTGGTCGAAAAACATGGCAGTCAGGCGGCATCAAAAAAGGGGCAAAATGACAATACTTTAATAAAGCATCCTTATAAAAGTGCTTGTCTGATTTAAAGATAGTTTTGTAGAAATGTTCTTTCATTGATCATCTACATACTTTGTCAAGCCATATTGATTTGTTGAAAGGCATAGCAACCAAGCAGCATCAGAAAAGGAGTAATTAAACTTTTTGCTTCAAATGACATATGGTTATTAGATTTATGGTCTAAGGGAGGTAACACTTGGCAGAGTATTATGCAAGGGCAATCTCCTTCGCAGAGTTGTCGTTCCTTACATTCACCATACATGTATCAGAACATGAGTAAAACGACCAAACTTTAAAATCCTTTTCCTCCATAATCTGCTTGTCAGACTCCAAGATAATTCAGTAGAAAGAATCCTTAAATGCCCCTCTAAAAAAACTGTTCAAGCCATATTGGTTTATATTAAAAACAGATCAAGAAAGGTGCAAAATGACAAAAACTTAATAATTCATTTCTAATTGAAGTTCTTGTTAGATTTCAAGATATAAATGACCTTTACTTATAAGCTGTTTCTTGAGAAGTGTTCACTCCTTGAAGTTCTAATTGCACTCCTTGATCTTTTTCCCAGATATTTCTACTAATTTACTATCAATCAGGTGATCGATTTAGGGTCATCTTGGCCCTCTTGTTTTTTTATTGTATCTCAACCAAACTTATACAGTAGTTAGATATCCATGAGAGCTTGATTCCTTTCGAAAACAAACCAGATCCGCCCCATGCATGACTGAATTATGGCCCTTGAAATTGTCAAAATTGCTATAATAGGGCTTGTTAACATGATACAGTCCTTATTTTTGATTGTATCTCAATCAAACTTATACAGTAGTTAGATATCCATGAGAGCTCGGTTCCTTTCGAAAACCAGCCAGATCCACCTATGCATGACTGGATTATGGCCCTTGAAATGGTCAAAATTGCTATAAAAGAGCTTGTTAACATGATACTGTCTTCACTTTTGATTGTATCTCAACCAAACTTATACAGTAGTTAGATATCCATGAGAGTTTGGTTCATTTCTAAAAAACGGCCAGATCTACCCATGCATGGCTGGATTATGGCCCTTGAAATTGTCAAAATTGCTATAATACAGCTTGTGAACACAATAGAGCTTCCATTTACTATCTGATCTTCACCAAACTTAGATGGTATTTGAATATTGATGACATATTGGTTCCTTTTGAAACAAGCCAGATCAATGCCAGTAGAGCATAGGCCCTCATGGGCCTCTTGTATAAATAGTCCTCTCATTATAGATTTATTTCCTGAATATAGTCTGCAGGCAAGCTTGAATACAGAGTAATGTTGTGTTTATAGAATGAATTTGTCATTTAATATAATGTATTCACTATATAAAAATATATAAATGGTTTAGATGTTTGGTCAAATTTTGACAATAAGCTTAAATTATAGCTCCATTGACCTGTATTTTATATGGTAGTACTTCATTGACATTTCACATATACTTGACAGAATCTCAAGGCCTGAACTTTATGTCTATTAATCATAAACAGCATTGTCATTCACCCTCTGAGGGGTCCATTAATGTTTGACTTGAACGTTATTTGATCATCATTTAATAATCTAAGAAAAGAAGGACATTTTCAAGTACATAATCTGTTTTGGGACAATAGTTCTGGATGGTTTGAAAAATTAAAACAATTTAAATTGCTAGTATTATTTTGTATGCGTTGTGTACCATGCAGGATATTTGAAAATCTATACAATGAGTCTGGTCAAGTGTGACTGCCATAATCATAAAATGCTTGCTTATCTCCTTTTTGTGTGCATGAAAGCATATCATCACAATATTTCCATATAAACATGTGCTGAACTCCAGATTATAGATAGTATAGTCAAAGTTTTAAAACTGTTCAAAAGTTATCTTGAAATATTAAAATCATAATTTCAGGATAAAATTAATGTAAGAATTACACTTTCCATTACAATAAACATCTAAATATTGGTTGTTTATGTTTCATTTTTACTGGGTATCCCTTTCCCTCATATAAACGCTTTTGGACGCCTCTGCAGCAGACGGCTTTTTGTAAACATAGTGACAAAAGAAGAAATTGCACAAAACGTGCAATTTCTCCTTTTGCCACAATGTTTTCCACTTTTAGTCATAGGTTATCCATTCAATAATGGAGATTTTCTATGTTTTGACAAAATACGTTCAAAGTCGTCTGCTTCAGAAATGCGGTATGAGGGAAAGGGGTATACATACCCAGTAAGCCAAATTGTGTACATTTTCATGACTTTCAAATTGACTGTTATTCTACATTTAATTCCAAAATAGTTCTGAACTATTAATTACTTACTTTGTTGTCACAGTTAGCAATATTTGCAGAAGTTTCAACATTTCAAAAATTTCACATCGCCATCTGGAGTTCAGCACACTAGGAATCTGTAAAATTTGTTTTGAGGGATTAACCTCTGGCATAACAATGAAACAAACAATGTTGGTTTTAGGTCAGCACATCCACTAGCATTCCATTCTGGATAACATTATGCATATCAGTACAAGAACTGTCAGTCGGGGGGAGGGAGTATTGTGTTACCCTAGGTGAGGTCACAAAACTTTAACCTTATCTCATGTTACTCAAAAAACGTTCAACATTTTCAAATGAAGCTCGTTGGTACACATATTCCTAGGAACGATATGCATGTCAATTCAAAGTCACATAACTCTGGCTTTAATAACTATTCAGTAAAGCCCTTTTTCGACTTAGAAAAAAGTAGAATTATTGAATAGAGATGAAACATTGTTGCTAATGGAGAAAGTGCTTGTTGTGATCAATTTTCTCCTTTTGCCACAATGTTTTCAAAAGTCATCTGCAGCAGATGCATCAAAATGTGTCTGAATCTGGGAAAGGTTTAATACCCTGCAGAACTTGCATCTTTTAGTTTAAATGTTGCATTTTATTTTTAAACCTTTTGTAATCTTTATTCCTTTTGGACCTGGATGTCTGTGAATTATAGTTAGTCGGTCTTACTGGTATATTTTATGTCTTTTACAGCCAGGATGTGTTAACACAACAGAAGTGGACATAAAGAAAGCATGTAGAATGAACAGACATTCCAAGATGTCGCGGGTAGGTACTTGGGTACGTTGATCATTTTTACTAATCTTCATACCAACACACTAACATACATGTCCAACATGTTTATTGTTGTGATAACCTTTACAATCAGGAATATTAAACTCTTCCTTATGTAGACGTTTTGTGAAGCCTCTGCAGCAGATGACTTTTAGAAACATTGTGACAACAAGCAATTTCTTCTTTTGCCACAATGTTTTCAACACTGTTTAATAATTATTAGTTTATTTATAGAGATTTTCCATATTTTTGTCTAAATGTTTTCACAGGGTTGTGCTGCAGATTTGTTGTATGTTGGAAAGGGTTAAATGAGGTTTTAAGATTTTGTAAATTTCTACTTTGTCTCAAAATTCTACTTGTCCTAAAAAGTTAGAATGATTTCTTTGCGGATTCTTTCCTTTGGAAGAGTCTTATACTTACATATGGGGTAGAATGCATTAGATCAAAAATGTCTTTCGATAGTTTGGACATGTATGTTACAACTAACATTGTAGTTTTTAGCTCACCTGAGCACGATGTGCTCAAGGTGAGTTACTGTGATCGCCTTTTGTCCGTTGTGCGTTGTCCGTTATCTTCTCCTCTGTAACCAGTGGGTCAATTGGGATGAAACTTCACAGAAAACATCCTCTTAATGTCCTCACCAGAATTCCTTCAAATATTTGGGATCTATGCAGAAATCTGGTTTCCATGGCAACCAAATGAAAAAAACTTATATATTCTTCTTCTCCCAAGCTGGTTGGCCGATTTTCAAATAATTTTGTAGAAATGTTCCTTGGGTGACCTTCTATCAGATTCCTTCAAGTCATGTTGATTGGTCAAAAAACATGCCCGCCAGGGGGCGGGGCTTTTTTGCCTTATATGGCTAAAGTGGAAAAAATTCTACTCCGAAAGTATAAGGCGATTTTCAAATAGTTTTGTATAAATGTTCATTGGTTGACCCTCTATCAGATTCCTTCAAGCCATCTTGATTGGTGAAAAAACATGGCCGCCAGCGGTGGGGCTTTTTTGCCTTATATGGCTATATTGGAAACTTAAAAAATCTTCTCCTCCGAAAGTGTAAGGCCGATTTTCAAATAATTTTGTAGAAATGTTCCTTGTTTGACCCTCTATCAGATTCTTACAGGCCATTTTGATTGGTCAAAAAACATGGCCACCAGGGGGCGGGGCTGTTTTGCATTATATGCATATAGTCAAAACTTTAAAAAATATATTTTCCTCCATTAAGTGTCCGTCCGACTGATTTTCAAATAAACTGATTTTCAAATAATTTATAGAAATGTTTCTTGGCTGACACTCTTTAGATTCCTTCAAGCCATGTTGATTCGTAAAAAAACATGGCCCCCAGGAAGCGGGGCTGGGGCCATGGGGCAGGGCTGTTCTTCCTTATATGTCTATAGTGAAAGCTTGAAAAATCTTCACCTCCTAAAGTGTTTGGCAGATTTTTGAACAATTTTGTAGAAATGTTCCTTGGATGACACTCTTTGAGATTCCTTCCAGCTATGGTTATAGGTAAAATAACCAAGGTCGCCAGGAGGCAGGGCTAATCACTTTGCGTAATTCAGGTGAGTGATCCAGGGCCATCATGGGGGCCATCATGGCCCTCTTGTTTTTATTCCAATGCTCAATTTGGCCATGGCACTAGAGTGACTTGCATCATCTGTCCGTCATTCTTTAATAATAAGATGGTATACTCTCATTGTTTTTCAAAGTGCATGTAGATATTGGATGGTAAGCTATATCATGGCCAAATAAAATTAGAGGGTTTCAACTGATTAACAGTTTGTTATAATATGGCCAGATGAAATTAGAGGGTTCCAACTGATTGATGATTAGTTATATCATGGCCAGATAAAATTAGAGGGTTACAACTAATTGATGTTATATATAATGGCCAGATAAAATAAGATAGTTCCAACTGATTGATGTTAGTTATATCATGGCCAAATAATTAGATGTTTCTGACTAATTGATTTTATATATAATGGCCAGATAAAATAAGATAGTTCCAACTTATTGATGTTAGTTATATCATGGCCAAATAATTAGATATTTCTGACTAATTGATGTTATATATAATGCACAGATAAAAAAAGATAGTTCCAACTGATTGCTGTTAGTTATATCATGGACAAATAATTATATATTTCTGAATGATTGATTATTAATTATATCATGGCCAGATAAAATAAAGAGGGTTCTGACTGATTAATGGTTTGATATATCATGGCCAGATGGTAAGTTTTATCATGGTCAGATAAAATCAGAGGGTTCCAACTGATTGGTGGTTAGTTTTTATCATGGTCAAATAACATTAGAGGGTTCCTACTGATTAATGGTTAGTTATATCATGGCCAGATAAGATTAGAGGGTTACAACTGCTTGATGTTAGTTATATTATGGCCAGATAAACTTAGAGGGTTCCCACTGACTTATGGTTAGTTTTATCATGGCCAGCATGGCAAGATTAGAAGGTTCTCATTGATTGATGGTTAATTTTATCATGACCAGATAAAGTTTGGGGGTTCCCACTTTCAAAACAGTAATAGTTATTTACCTTGAAAAATATCATGAAATTCATGGTTTTGAGTCATTTCAGTTGTATTGTGTCCATTCACAATTTCCCTGTGGTCCATGCATGAAATCAAATCATAGAAGCTTTTTAGATTTTAGTGCCTTAATTATAATATATTTTCCATTTTCTAACATATACATGTACAACCTTTTTCCTTCAGATTTATTTTTTCTGTTTATATTTCAATCTTTTTCATCATTACTAGTAATATGATTTGTACACAGAAAGCTTTTACTCAATTACAGATCCTTTTATAGTGCCCGAGACCTCTGTGTACTTTATAGCTTGACTAATTTTATAAAATGATTTAAATAATTTAGGTTCAGTTTTTTTCTCAGCATTAAATTTTGTGTCACTTTCCATCCTTTCCAACACTCAATTAACCTTTGAAAACATCAAGGCAAAACTATAGACCATTTCTATAATGAGAATATAGATAAAAAAAACATTGCTACAAAATTTGAAAGTGGCTCATTGTGAACTTTTTTATATGTCATCTGCTGCAGAAACATTAAATTGCATCTTCATGTTTGAAAGGGTTAACAGTTTTTTATTGGCTCCACTGGCTGAAAGCCAGACGAGCTTATGTAATGGCAAATTGTCTGTCTTGCGAGAGTGCATGCATGTGTTTATCAACTTTTGCATCAAACGACTTCTCTATTGTAAAGCTGGGCTAATTGGCATGAAACTTCACAGGTAGCATCCTCTTAATGTCCTCTCTAAAATTCCTTCAAATATTTTGGATCCATGCAAATTTATGGTTTCCAAAAAAATTCTCTTCACAAACCAGATGGCCGACTTTCGAATAATTTTGTAGGAAAGTTCCTTGGCTGACCCTCTACTAGATTACTTCCAGCCATGTTGATTGTCGAAAGACATGGCTGCTTGGAGGACTAATCTGTTTTGCATAATATGGCAATAGTGATTTAATTATGTATCCCCCATTACATGGGGGTGACATATTGTTTTTGCCCGTTCCGTCCGTCCTTCCGTCTGTCACACTTGTTTCCGCTCAATAACTGAAGAACGCTTGAGCGTAGGAACTTCATACTTGGTATGCAGGTTGGTCATGACCAGTAGCTGACCCCTATTGATTTTGATAACAGAAGGTCAAAGGTCAAGGTCATGGTGACCTTGTGAGGTAAAAAATGGTTTCCGCTCAATAACTAAAGAACGCTTTGGCTGAGGAACTCCATACTTGGTATGCAGGTTGGCCATGCCTAGTAGAAGACCCCTATTGATTTTGAGGTCAGTACGTCTAAAGTCAAGGTCATAGTGACCATGAGCTTGAAAGGTCACAGTGACAATGAGCTGATAAATAGTTTTTGCTTGGGCCCAGGAACTTCATACTTGATGTGCAGGTTGGTCACCACCAGCAAATGACCCCCATTAATTTTAAGGTCACTAGGTCAAAGGTCAAGGTCACAGTGGTCAAGGTCACATCCGTCACACTTGTTTCCGCTCAATAACTGAAGAACGCTTGGGCATAGGATCTTCATACTTGGTATGCAGGTTGGTCATGACCAGTAGATGACTCCTATTGATTTTGATGTCAGAAGGTCAAAGGTCAAGGTCATGGTGACCTTGTGTGGTAAAAAATGGTTTCTGCTCAATAACTGAAGAACGCTTGGGCCGAGGAACTCCATACTTGGTATGCAGGTTTGCCATGCCCAGTAGAAGACCCTATTAATTTTGAGGTCAAAGTCAAGGTCACAGTGACCTTGAGCTGAAAGGTATTGTTTTTCCTTAATAACTGTAGAATGCTTTGGCCATGGAAGTTAATACTTGGTGTGCAGGTTGGTCACCACCAGTAGATGACCCCTATTGATTTTGAGGTCACTAGCTTAAAGGTCAAGGTCATGGTAACCTTCAGCTGAAAGATGGTTTCCTCTCAATAACTAAAGAATGCTTATGTTGAGGAACTTCATACCTGGTGTGCAGGTTGATCCTAACCAGTAAATGACCTTTGTTGAATTTGTTTGATTTTGTGGTCACAAGGTCAAATGTCGAAGGTCACGGTAACCTTCAGCTGAAAAATGTGTGTTACTCAATAACTCAAGAACGCTTATACCCAGGAACTTTCATACTTGGTGTGCAGCTTGGTCCTAACCTGTAGATGACCCCTATTGATTTTAATGTCAGTAGGTCAAAGGTCAAGGTCGCGGTGACCTTAGGCTGAGAAATGGTTTCCGCTCAATAACTGAAGATTGCTTGGGCCCAGGACCTTCATACTTGGTGTGCAGGTTGGTCACCAGCAGCACATGGCCCCTATTGATTTTGAGGTCACTAGGTCAAAGACCAAGGTCATGGTAACCCTCAGCTGAAAAATGGTTTCCGCTCAATAACTGAGGATTGTCACTGTTGTTTCATCTCCAGTCCAAAACTAAAAAATTCATCTCCATCATTTCTTTTCCTCCCCTACGACCACACAAATGGGGAGACAAGCGCTTTTTCAAAAAAGCAATCTCTAGTTATAGGCTGATGACAGTGGAGTGATACTTACTCGTTGGCCTCTTGTTTGGAAGGAATGTATTTCCTTGATAATCAAACATTCATGTATCTTTAACCCTTTCCTACCTGCAGACGCATTTTGACGCAATAGCAGCAGACACATTTTTGAAAACATTATGGCCAAAGGTGTAAATTGCTCCTTGCAATTTTTCCTTGGCCCCAATATTTTCAACTTTATTTAACAATTATGCTATCTTTTATGGAGATTTTCCCGGTTTTTGTCACTATGTTTTCAAGGTCATCTGCTGCAGATTTGTTGTATGGGGGAAAGGGTTAAAGGCCAATTTGTGATGAACTAGAGAATCGCTTCAGAAAAGAGATATCTCCCCCTTTTTGATAAAAAAAAAAATTGATGATAGCTGAGCTGCTATTACTAAATCAGTATAAATGATGGGTATTTCAAAAGGAAAAACTGACTGTTTTAGGATATCATATGTTCAACATTTTTAATTGTTTTAAATAGGCAGGATTCTTAAAAGTAACAAATGCCTCCCTTGCTACCACAGAAGTTTTAAAAATCATTCTCCTGCTTAACTTTAACTGTCTCATCATCGAGTTTTGTAAGTTATAAGAATATCTTCTCATGCCTCAAGCAGGTAATAATTACATCTTTAAGGGTTAATTTACAAAAGAACTGCAGCAGATGACATTGAATACATCTCAGCAAACATATAGAAAATCTTTAAAATTAAAACTGTTGTTATTGAATAGAGTTGAAAACATTGTTGCTAAAGGAGAAATTGCTCATTATTAGCAATTTATTTTTTTGCATCAATATTTTCTAAAGTAGTCAGCTGCATACACTTAGACGAATTTCTAATTGGCCACCTAGTTTTTATCATATTTTAGGAAAAGAATTCAGAGAAAAATACAAATAACCAAATATAAGTTTAATACAATTTATTCCTAATATGTAAAACAAAACTTCATTGAAATTTGATCACTGGAACAAACTTAACAGAGAGGGTTAACATGGACACCCTTAAAACAAAAACTGCAAGATCAAATCACGTCCTAGTTGATTTCGTTTCAATACTTTGTATGTCCACCTGCTGCGGTAATTACAACAAGGCACCTTCTCCTCATTGATATAATGTATCTGTAAAGATACTGTTGTGGAATGGCCACCCACATCTGATGAATAACACGCATAAGCTCCCTGATATTTGGTTGCAGGGGCTGGGCACGCACCTTGCGCTTCAATAGGTCCCACACGTGCTCGATCGGATTTAAATCTGGATTTTTTGCAGGCCATTTGATAGAAAAAAAACATGTTTCTGTCAATATTTTGCACTAAATAACAAATAATAAAACATATTGCAACTTGTATAACGACGCATAACATACCTGTCTGATGGGGGTGCCGGCATGAATCATTCCGACGGATTGAGTGCGTTCTGCAATGCTCATTCTCGCCATATTTAATATTTTTCATAAAAGACAATCCACGAAGAATACATTCCTACCAAATACGACAACTACCATGCCATGCACGAGGAACACGAGCACATAGGCTATTTTCGCACCTACTGTTCCGCATAGATGATTTTGTACATGAATATGTGTTTTATTTCTGTAAATCGATAAGATTGGTGTGACCAATACAGAAATAACCAAACTTTAAATTTATTGATTAAATATGTCGCATAATATCATATTTTATATGGTGGCCAATTAGAAATTCGTCGAAGTGTATATATCAAAATGTGTCTGCAAATGGGAAGGGCTTAAAATCATTTGTTTCCCTATCTAGCACTCTTGATTCAAAGAATTACATTACAGGTAATGTTAATGTATTAGCTGAAGACAGAACTAGGAATAAAATTAAGGGAATCTCTGAATTAAACATGCTGTTTTTAACAAATAAATATGTAATATGTATTCCAGCCTAATTATGCAGTGCCAGGTGGGAGACTTAGTCCCAGTGTGTCAGAGGCAGACCTACAACATCCAACAGAAAGTTTACATAAAGAAATTATACATAATGTAAGTACATGTATTAATAACACTGTTATACATATACCAACAGAAAGTTAAACATAATGTAAGTATTAATTACACTGTTATACATATACCAACAGAAAGTTAAACATAATGTAAGTATTAATTACACTGTTATACATATACCAACAGAAAGTTTACATACAACAATTATACATAATGTAAGTATTAATTACAGTTATACATCATCCAACAGAAAGTCTATATAAAGAAATTATACATAATGTAAGTATTAATTACACTGTTATACATCATTCAACAGAAAGTCGGGGTATTGTCATACCCTTGGCGGCTTCATCGTCTTCTGCTGCGTCGTCACAAAACTTTAACCTCGCCTCATAACTCAAAAACGTTCTACATTTTCCAATGAAACTTGGTACACATGTTCCTAGGAACGAGATGCATGTCAATACCAAGTCACATAACTCTGGCTTCAATAAATATTTAGTAATGCCCCTTTTTCGACTTAAGAAAAAGAAGACGAGCGTTGGGGTTTGCTTGCGGCGCTCTTGTAAAAGTCTTTGATATGACCTTGCTGGAAATCAAAGGGGTATAACCCGTCCAACATTTTAATATGTTCAACGTAGAAGAAAGTTAAGCAATGATTAAATTTTGAGCATTTCTGTAGTTTTCCCAATATGACATGTTTTTATTCAACCCCATGCATCCACAGAAAGCAAGGTAAACTTTAGGAAGAATATGCTTATTGTAAGACCTTGTATGAAATGTGTAGAATGCTTAGATTGACGACAATTTGCTCACTCTTTCCTTTTTTGTTTTCAAAAGATATTCTGCTGGAGAGGCATCAATAAGCTTGTTTATGAAAGAAAAAGAGGACATTTATTTCCTCATCCGTCGCACCAATGTTGTTGAATTGATGTAATCTTGTTCAGTAATTATACGCTGCTGAAGCAGACAACTGTAGAAAAACAATGCTGAAAAAGAGAATTTAACTTGTAATGAAAAATTCAAAATTCTTTTTCATATTTTTTTTATGTTTGATAGTTTCAAGTTGGAGGAGGAGATGTGTTAAGGAAGGTTGTCCTTTCGAACTACTTAACTCAATGAATTATATTATTTATTAATATCTAGTATTTGTCCCATGGCAAGTTAACCCTTTCCCTCATACGACAATTCTGCAGCAGACGACTTTGAACTTATTTTGTCAAAACATAGAAAATCTCCATAGTTGAATGGATAAACTATGACAAAAAGTGGAAAACATTGTGGCAAAAGGAGAAATTGCACGTTTTGTGCAATTTCTTCTTTTGTCACTATGTTTTCAAAAAGCTGTCTGCTGCAGAGGCGTCAGAAAGCATCTATATGAGGGAAAGGGTTAATCAGAATTTTCTATTATATATCATTCCCCTCAATGAATGAATGAATGTATATTGTTTTATGGCGCATCGACAGCTAAGGTCATTTAGCGCGCAATTAAATTTAATTATTCATGATCCCTGGGTAAACAAACCAGTACTAGGCTAGAAAATGTGCCTTGCCCAAGGGCACTCCACCATGACCGTAGTGCCGCGACTGGGGATCGAACCCGGTACACCCGGTTTCGAAATCCCCGACGCTAACCACTCGACCACAGCGGATTCCTCATTCCCCTCAATACAATATCCTTAACCCTGCAAATTTTCATTACCCTTGGGGTAGGCAGAGACATTTAGTTTTTTGCATTGTCCATGAAATCATGGTTTCACAGCCATATCTAAGGATTGGTAGGGATTTGATTAACCTTTCCAAAATACAAAAAATCTGCAGCAGACTACAAATGTCTACTCAATCTCTATAATTGTAGGTTTAATTACTGAAAAAAAATGAAAATTTAGTAAAGATGTTTTTTTTTAGCAATCATTAAGCTGTTAAAAATTCTTTCCTCTCATTCAAATACAATAAATGCATCAGATAGAAATAAATTTTACTCATTTTTACCACCCTATGACAAAAGGTGATTTAATGCATTAGAATGAATGCAGATGTATACTTTATCTGTAATATTGTGCCGTAATCCAGATTTTGAAAAGTCTGTTATGCTTTCGCTTTCTGACTTATTGGAAGAGAACACACATCTGTGCATTCTATCTAAATATGGCATATTAAGGCCTACCACTGTCAAACTCAAAGAAGGAATCCTAACCCTTTTCACATTCAACAAATCAACAGCCCACGACTTTGAAAACATTTAGTCAAAAGTATGGAAACTCCTCTTTAAATGAAAAAAACATGTATTGAATAAATCAAAAAACATTGTGGCAAAAGGTGAAATTACTCATCATGACCAATTTCTCTTTTTGCCACTATGTTTTAATTGTCGTCTGCTGAAGAGGCATCGGAAAGCGTCTATATGTGGGAAAGAGTTAATTATTAATTAAGATTGTATTTGTTTTATTTCAGATCGATTTATTAAAGAAGAAGTTAGAAAAAAGACGAGTAAAAATTTCAAAAGTTACAGAAAGGTACTTTTTTTCCTAGTCATTGGTGACAATTGTGACCAATCAAGGGGTTGTGAGTTCGAACCCCAGCTTGGCCAACATTCTTTTCCGGCGTTTGACAAAAGTCACTGTCACAAGCGTCACACGTCTTTCACCAATGGGCTAACAGTCTATTTGGAAAAGCAGTCAGTTGCTTGGAATGAATGTTGTGTCGAGTACTGGTGTGAGAAAGTCGGGAAAAGATGAGTAGGTGAACTGGCCACCCTGATATGACTGAAAAATTGTTGAAAACGTTGTGGCAAAAGAAGAAATTGCTCAAAACCAGCAATTTCTCCTTTTGCCACAATGTTTTCAACTCTTTTCAGCAAGTACACTTTGATTTGTTGAGATATTCCATACTTCTATCTACATGTTTTCAAAGTTGTTAGCTGCAGATGTCTTGTATGTGGGAAAGGGTTAAACCCAATCAATCAGTCACAATTGTGATCAAGGTGTTCAGATTTTAGACCAGCATCAATGGTTTGATCCCTGTTTGCAACTGTCATTGTAGGCATTTCCTAGCCTAGTACTGGTTTGTTATCCGCTGATAATGGATAAGTGTATAGCCCTTATCCCTTTCCCACATACAACATTTCTGCAGCAGACGTCTTTCAAAACTTATGGACAAAAACATGAACAATTTCAATGAATGAGAATTTTAATATTAAATAGAATTGATAACATTCTGGCAAAAGGAGCAATTGCTCATTTTGAGCAATTTCTTCTCTTACCACAATGTTTTCAAAAGTCATCTGCTGCAGATGCCTCAAAATGCGTCTACTAGTGGGAAAGGATTAATTAAACAGATGTTGAAAACAGCAAAAAGCCCAAGTAAAACAAACTCATTTTGAAAGGACAGACGAAAGCATGGTGTTGTCTGTGCAAATACATAAAAGTTTCCTTTTGAATTTAGATAATGAATTATTATAATGCTACAATATTTGTTTAAAGAAAATGATGAAAATAAAAGGCACCTCTTACAATACTGGGTTGTCATTACTTCATATGATATTTAACCCTTTCTCACATACAATAAATCTGCAGCAGACGACTTTGAAAACATAGTGACAAAAACTGAAAAATCTCCATTAAAGATGGCTTAATTGTTAAATAAAGTTGAAAACATTGTGGCCAAAGGAGAAATTGCTCATCATGAGCAATTTCACCTTTGCCACAATGTTTTCAAAAGTCGTCTGCTACTATTGCATCAAAATGCGTCTGCAATTGGGAAAGGGTTAAAAAGAATTGTCTGACTAGGAATCATTGAAGAAAAGCATTGGCAGTCTTTAAAAAATCCATGTCTGGTTTTAAGGGGTCATACTAAAGACTTTAAAAATGGTAGTAATGGCTGCCCTATAAGTAGTCATACTAAAGAATTTAAAAATGGTAGTAATGGCTGCCCTCCTTGGAGCTCAGGGTTGCGGGGTTAGCATAACGACTCACTGGCTGGTGTCAGGATAAATGGACCAGTAGTACTGGAAACTTACCAATGAAATGCCGTGATATAACCGAAATTGTTTTGAAAGCGGCCGAACGATGAGGTGGAGAAGACAATTTTGAACTGTTTGTTTACATTACATGTAACATTAGGATTGTATTAAGCTCAGTGTTCGCATTACATGTAACATGATAATTTTCTTTTCAGTTATGTAGCTTATTATGAACAATACACTGAGTATGATGCCTTCTGTTCCCCGGCTGACCCCACTAACCCATGGGTAACAGATAGCCCAGAATACTGGGATCAGGATAAAACTCTGTAAGCTCTCTGATGCATAATTTAACCCTTTCCCTCATATAGACGTTTGCTGACGCCTCTGCAGCAGACAGCTTTTTGAAAACATAGTGACAAAAGAAGAAATTGCCCAAAACAAGCAATTTCTCCATTTGCCACAATGTTTTCTACTTTTCGTCATAATTTATCCATTCAATTATAGAGATTTTCTATTTTTTGACAAAATATGTTCAAAGTCGTCTGCTGCAGAATTGTCGTATGAGGGAAAGGGTTAACCTTTCGCACAAACAACATTTCTACAGAACAGTCCTGAAAATAAATATGAAAAATATTTATATATACAAATACAATTATTAAACAGAGTTGAGAACACTGTTACCAACAGAGAAATTGCTTGTTATGAGCATTCAATTTTCTCCTTTCTCAACAATGTTTTAAAGAGTAATCTACTGTAGTTTGGTCAAACATGATTCTGCTGTGGAAAAGGGTTAACTAATGATTTTCTAATGTAATGTTTTGTAGAGGTTTTCATTACATGATCCTCTTTAGATAGTTTTTTTCAAATTAAAATAATTCAGGACTATTTGAAAACATTAAATACCATCTTTCCAATCAGCAGTCCAGTCAGTAAGAATGAGGACTATCAATTCAAAACTTGTGAGTTTGATTCCTGACTCATTGATTCTTTCGGATAATTGATAAAAGTAATTGGAACTAGTGTTATCCAAAAGTTTATATTTACCCCTTTCACACATGTAGACGCTTTCTGATGTCTCTGCAGCAGACAACTTTTTGAAATCATTGTGGAAATTGCTCAAATGAGCAAATTTTTTTATTTGCCACAATGATATAAAAATCTATTCAATAATTACTCTCATTTATAGAAATGTTCTATATTTTGGACTTGATAATTTCAAAGTCGTCTGCGGTGGCTGACAAAAGAAACACTTGACAATAAAGATCTTTCTGACAAATGAGACTTGACGATAAAGATCTTTCTGACAAATGAAACACATTGTGACATGATGATAAAGATGTGTTATAATGATCTGACAAAATAAAAACACTTGACGATACAGATGTTTCTAACAAATGAAACACTTGATGATAAAGATGTTTCTAACAAATGAAACACTTGACGATAAAGATGTTTCTGACAAAAGAATCACTTGGCGATAAAGATCATTCTGACAAACAAAACACTTGAGGATAAAGATCTTTCTGACAAATGAAGCACTTGACGATAAAGATGTGTTATAATTATCTTGGGGAAAAACAACAATTGACGATAAAGATGTTTCTAACAAATGGAAACACTTTACGATAAAGATGTTTTTGACTGATGAAGCACTTGATGTTAAAGATGTTTTTGACTGATGAAGCACTTGATGATAAAGATGTTTTTAACTGATGAAACACTCGGCGATAAAGATGTGTTTCTATGTTTACAGAAATGCTAGAGATATTCCATTACGAAGAGTGAAACGCTGGGCTTTCTCTGTGGAGGAATTACTACGCGATCCTGCAGGCAAGGATCAATTCAGTAAATTCTTAGACAAAGAATTCTCGGGTGAAAACTTAAAGTAAGTATACTATTTGGCATTCCATTTTATTAAGAATTGTTTGTTTTAGTATAAGATTGATATATATTTTCACCCAGTGAATAATTTAAAAGTTTTATGAAAATTCGTTTGTAAGTCGTTTGGAAAAGTTACTTAACTGTGATCAAAACATGATTTCAACTTTGTTAAACCCTTTCCCTCATATAGACACTTTCTGATGCCTCTGCAGCAGACGGGTTTTTGAAAACATAGTGACAAAAGAAGAAATTGCTCAAAGAAATTTAGTCATAGGTTATCCATTCAATTATAGAGATTTTCTATTTTTTGACAAAATATGTTCAAAGCCGTCTGCTACAGAATTGTTGTATGAGGGAAAGGGTTAAACATGGCAAGGTTAATCTGAAAACAAACGGTCACGATTAAGTTCAATGTGAGAAATGCTGAGTCTTCAATGTTTGCATAGAGGCATTAAGACCCCTTTACAATAGATGCATGTAATATATTGTAAAATTGCTTAAATATGATACCATAGCATCACAGATTTTCCAATTTAATGTTCTATGTGTTTTTTCTTTAGATTTTGGATGTCTTGTCAAGATTTGAAGGGAGTTAAAGTGAGTGAATTACATGAAAAAGTTAATGAAATTTATTCGTAAGTATTGATTTATGTTTTCATCTTAATATTTAGACATTTATTTAGGATCAAGAAGACATTCCTCTTGATTGATTAAATTGAGTTCTGTTTTTAGCAGGGAGGGAACATTGGGATATTATTATTGTGTAACCCTTTCCCACATACAGACACTTCTGCAGCAGAAATTGCCACAATGTTTTCTACTTATTTTTATTAAATTCACTAGGATTTATAGAGGTTTTCCATATTTTTACTTTGATGTTTTCAGTGTGATCTGCTGCAGATTTTTTGTATGTGGTAAAGGGTAATTGCTTACCTGATATGAAACATCTGAGGTAGAAGTTAAATCATCTTTAAAATTGGATATGCATAATCATGAAAAAGAATTGAAGAATATTTAGGGAGAGTGAGAAACTCAGCAATTTATAAATGAAGATAAAATCTCAGAAATAATTAACACTTACCCTGATACAAAGGACTTTTGACCCTTCTGCAGCTGATACCTTTTGAAAAAAACAGCAAAAATGAGAAATTACTATTAATGAGCTGGCTATTTCTCCTTTTCCTATGATATTTCAAATTTGCTTCAAAAAAGCACACTCAATTTCCATTGACATATTTACACTGAAATGTCTTAAACCCTTTCCCACATACAGACCCATCGAAAGCAATTGGCAAAAATGCTCAACTCTTATCCATAATTATACTTTCATTTATAGAGAGTTTCGACATTTAATATATCAGGTAAATGGTTAGAACTTCTCATCTTTGAAATAGTAATGCAGCAAACTTATATTGAAAGCAATATTGAAGAAGGAGAAACAACTCCCGACTTGTAATACTTCTAACGTTTTTATTAGTTTGTCTGTTTTTCAAAAACCTTACCTCATAACTCAACCAGGTCTCTACCAAGTCACATAACCCTGGCTTTAATAATTATTCAGTAATGCCCCTTTTTCGACTTATGAAAAATAAGACGAGTGTTGGCGTTCGCTTGGACTTGCGTTCGCTTGAAGCGCTATTGTTTTCATTTATTTGATTGCTTAATGTATTGCAGTGAATTTTTAGCCCCAGGGGCACATAACCCTGTAAATATAGATGCGAGGATAGCTGAGTTGGTACGTAAACGGGTGGAGGACAATCCAAGCAATCCAAACAGATATTGTTTTGCTGAAGCTCAGGTAAGCACAAGCTTCTTTCCATGATGAAAACTTTTGTGGTTTGACTCACCTGCTGAGGTTACTCATCAATAAATTGTCTGAAAACATTATTTTAAGAGAGAGAGATAAGTAAATGATCCTTCTTGAATTTTATTTTTTCATCATCAATTTTAGCTCATCTGAATTTTAGAACAAGAAAGAAGAGCTATTGTCATCACCCGATCATTATTAGCATCTCCATTGCAATCTTGGTTATGCTTATGATTAAGTTCACTCTTCTTTTACACTATACAAGCTCTGGCTATGAAACTTGCAACACTTATTTAGCTGATTGGATATTAGTTTGGCACTGTCAGTCTATTAGTCAGATTTCCTCATTTATTGCCTTTATGTCGCCTTGAAAAAATGTATTGTATATGTTTTGTATGTCATATTTCATATAGCAATTACCTTGTATACTTTCTAGATGCCATATATTATACTCAATCTTATTAAATTTAAGTTTTTCAGAACATTCATCTCAGACAAATATAAGCCAAGTTTGAAACAGGGTCACTTTTGGTAATAAACTGGGTCAAATTTAAGAAAAGAAACCCCAAGAACACTTTAAAATGCCTCGTTTTAGCTCTACTGGCCAAAGGCCAGAAGAGCTTATGACGTGGTGTCCGTCGTCCGTCCGTCCGTAAGCAATTGCTTGTGAACGCAATACAGTCTTCAGTTTTGATTGTATCTCAATCAAACTTATACAGTAGTTATATATCCATGAGAGCTTGGTTCCTTTCGCTAACCAGCCAGATCCGCCCATGCAAGACTGGATTATGGCCCTTGAAATTGTCAAAATTGCTATAATAAAGCTTGTGAACACAATAGATTATCCATTTACTATTCGATCTTCACCAAACTTAGATAGTAGTTAAATATTGATGAGAGCTTGGTTCTTTTTGCAAACCAGCCAGATCCGCCCATGCAAGGCTGGATTATGGCCCTTGAATTTGCCAAAATTGCTATAATAGAGCTTGTGAACACAATAGAGGCTCCATTTACTGTCTGATCTTCACCAAATTTAGATAGTAGTTAAATATTGATGAGAGCTTGGTTCCTCTCGAAAACCAGCCAGATGTGCCCTTGCATGACTGGATTATGGCCCTTGAAATTGTCAAAATTGGTATAATACAGCTTGTGAACACAATAGAGCTTCATTTACTATCTGATCTTCACCATACATACATGCTCTGAAAATGACCAAAGAACCAACCCAGTAGAGCATAGGCCCTCATGGGCCTATTGTTTCATACAATCTTCATGAAAGTTTATCAGAACATTTATCTCCGTCAAATCTTGATTGAGTTCTGCGTCACTTAGGAATTAAATTTAGGTCACTAGATCAAGCTTTAGAAATACCTTGCAATTATGCTATGGGTCACATTTTTTCATCCAATCTTTATGAAATTTCTTCATCTCTTTTAAATCCTGGTTGAGTTTGAAACTTGGTTATATGGAGTCAAATCTAGGTCAAAAGGTCCAATCTTAGAAAAACATTGTAAACACGGTAGAGGTCAGATTTTCCATTAAAATTTCATGAAATCTTTTCAGATGTATATCCATCAGATCTAGCTTGGTCAAGTTGAAACAAGTACTCATGGAGTAAAAAACTTGGTCACTATATCAAAACTTAGAAAAACCTTGTGACCACATTTTTCATCCGATCTTCAGGAAAATTCACCAGAACATTTATGAGAACCAAGGAAACTGGGTAACTTGGGTTAAAAAGACTAGGTCTTTTTTATGTTTTGAATAACATCTTGAACAATATAGAGGTCAAATTTATAATACAAACTTCATGAAATAGTCTAAGATCATGGTCATGTTAAAAACTGGCGCATATTGGGGTCAGTAATTAACTAGGTGACAAGGTCAGATACTAGAACAGGTTTAAAATCACTTGCAGTCATATTTTTCATCTAATCTTCATGAAATTTTGTAAGGCAATTTGCTTTTATTACATATTGATAATATTTTGAAGCGGATCACTTTTGGTAAAGAACTAGGTCATATCCTTGAAAAAATGTGACGCTTTTTGACGAGCAATTTCTGCTTTTGCCACAATGTTTTCAAATTTTTTCAGTGATTATACTTTTATTTATAGAGATTTTCATGTTTTTGCTTAAGATGTTTTCAAAGTCATCTGCTGCAGATGTGCTGTATGTTGGAAAGAGTTGACTGCAATTTTTAGCTCACTAGAAGTTGAGTTTTTGTGATCGCCTTTTGTCCGTCAACAATTTGCTTAATTACACTCTTGAGGCCACTATTATCATCTTATCTTCATGAAACTTATTCAGCTTGTATATATTGTTGATTTCTAGGCCAAGTTTGAAATACAGGTCATGTTGGGTTAAAAACTAGGTCACTTGGCCAAATTGTAGAAAAATCTTGTTAACATTATAGAGACCGCATTTTTGACTTGAGCAGCTTGAACCTTCAGAAAGTTTGTCTCAATGATATTTAGGCCAAGTTTGAATATGGGTCATTTGGGGTCATAAACTAGGGCACTTGGTCAAATTAAAGGATAATCTTGTTAACACTCTGAAAGCCACAATTTTTTGATTGAGCATGTTGGAACTATGTCAGAACGTTTGTCGTCATGATATCTAGGCTAAGTTCGAATATGGGTCATGTCCCATCAAAAACTAGGTCACTAGGCCAAATTGTAGACAAATCTTGTAGTAAACACTATAGTGACTGCATTATTTATTTGAGCAGCTTGAAACTTTGTCAGAAATTTTGTCTCGATGATATCTAGGCCAAGTTCGAATATGGGTCATGTTGATCGAGTCAAAAACTATGTCACTTTGCCAAATTTAAGGAAAATCGTTTTAACACGGGAAGCTGTATTGTTAACTTGAGCATGTTGAAACTTTACCAGATTGTTTGTCTCTTAATGATATCTATGCTAGGTTCAAATATGGTCCTCTCAAAAACTAGGTCACTAGGCCAAATTGTAAAAAAATCTTGTTAACACTCTAGAAACTGCTATTTTGACTTGAATATGTTAAAAATTGTCAGAATATTTGTCTTGATGATAACAAGACCAAGGTTGATGATAACAAGACCAAGGTTGAATATTGGCTATGTCCGGTCAAAAACTAGGTCACTAGATCAATATTGTGAAAAGTCTTGTTAACACTCTAGAGACCACATTTCTTCTCAAATGTTCCTTGGGTGACCCTCTACTAAGATTGTTGAAATTATTTGGATGATATGATCCGTTAAAAACGTGACTTCTCTTATTAAGTCTTAAATAGATAACACATTTTCAGGTGAGCGATCGAGTGCCTCATGGCCCTCTTGTTATCTGACCTTGTAAAGATGTTGGAATATTTGTCTGCATGCAAATGTTTATTTCTGTAAGTTCTTAGGAGATGAAGCTGCAACTTTGAAAATGTCTTTGAGGTCATGAGATTAGCACTATTATTTAGTCCCGTGACTCTGATGTGCAAATCTTCTTGAGTATTGCATTGAAGTCATTCGATCCAGGTCTTAGTACTCTCACTTGCAATGTCACATAACAAAGCCCCTTTTATGACTTCAAGGCTTGCATTTTTGTGTACCAGCAACAAACAGTGCTGTGAAAACAAGTTTTATAATTCTATTAACCCTTTCCCCCATATGACAATTATGCAACAGACGACTTTGAACATATTTTGTCAAAAATTAGAAAATCTCTGTAATTAAATGGATAACCTATGACTAAAAGTGGAAAACATTGTGGCAAAAGGAGAAATTGCACGTTTTGTGCAATTTCTTCTTTTGTCACTATGTTTTCAAAAAGCTGTCTGCTGCAGAGGCGTCAGAAAGCGTCTATATGAGGGAAAGGGTTAAATCGTATTTTATTATTTGCACCCCACACCGTCAACAACTTTCAAAATAGATGCTACCTGCCTCTGAGGCAAGGAAACACACAATGAACACTTCTCTGTCATCTGGGAATCAGTCTGTCTGGCATGTTAAAACTTTGTCAAACTGTTTGTCTTGATGCTAGGCTATTACAAATAGTGAATAATCGGTTTTGTCAAGACGAAGGCACTTGGCCAAATTGAAAGAAAACTTTGGGGAACCTGTAGAGGCCAAGTCAGGTCTTCTCCAATATGTTTTATAACATAACATTTTGACCCTTTTCCTGATATAGACCGTTTCTGATGCCTCTGCAGTAGACAGCTTTTTGAAAACAAGTCAACAAAAGAAGAAATTGCTCAAAATTAGCAATTTCTCCTTTTGTCACAATCATTTCAATTCTATTCAATTATGAGATTTCCCATGATTTTGACAATATGTTTTCAAAGTTGTCTGCTGCAGATTTTTTGTATGTGGGAAAGGGTTAAGAGATTATTTATAAATACCTTATCATATGGTACACAAGTCTTCCTGTATAAAACATATTAAAAATTCACCTGGTATGATTTTGTGTGGGAGGATATGAAAGTTTCTAAGAAAAAGATAAATTCTGGGTTATTTGGAATATAATTTTTCAGGAAAATAAATATATGAACAAAAGCATGGATCATTTTTACTTATATTTTCAGGACCATATATTCAAACTAATGAAGAGCGATAGTTATAGCCGATATATACGATCAGATATGTACAAAGACTATTTGAGTGGAACAAGGAAAAAAGTAAGACTCCTCTTACCCTCCATTGCCAGTAACTTCACATTCAAGCATACGTGACTTTTCGTGTAGCTATAATAGTATTTCACTGTTTGTTTCTAGCAGAGGCTTGGATAAGAAGGAGTATCATTTTGTTTGGTTCTTCAATGTCTCTCAGGTTACTGAGTTAAACCCTATGTTACGGGTACTCGAAAGTAAGCTTAGTCCTTTGAGCACCCAAAACATAGGGCATGGAGGCCATTTAAGACTTGAAAAATAAACAGGAAATATGCCCCTTATTTAAAGCTCTGTTCTAGTCAGTTATCTTTCATTTTTTTCTAGCATTTTTATGACTTGAATGTAGCTGTGCTCCAAATAAAAGTCTTCATATCAAGTGTATCTCCCGTTTGGTACTGTTACACAATTTACGTAAATATTTACTTTGCGACTTTGTGGTGACGGTACAATAGATAACATGGGATGACTATTTTTTCATCTTTTTACTCATCTTTCTACTTAGTCACATGTAGAATGCACATGCGTGTCATAGTAACATATTATCATTTAATTAGCACATTTTATGAGTTTCGAATAGAAATAAGAGTGTTTTCACTTTGTACATTATGTGCTTTCTTTTGTGTATGTATAAACCTTGTGCAAACTGAATTGTGGAGAGAATTCTTTTGATAAATGACAAGATATTATTTTAATTCTTTTGAAATTATCATTAAAGAAATGTTTGTAAAGGTAAAATATGGAGAAAAGGAGAAATTTTACTCTAAAATGGATTTCTCATTTTCTCAAAAATAAATAACAAGTCTAAAAAAAGGTAAAAAACCCCAGTATATTATGTAGTAAAAAACTCTGGTTCCAGGGTGTATTTCCTTATAGGTGAGGCGTACTGTGAAAACCAACCCTCAGCAATTTGCAAGCAGTGTAGATCCAGATCAGCCAGCCCATTTACATAGTCTGATCTGGCTCTGAACTGTTTGCAAATTAGTCATAGAAGTTTTAAAGAAACTACTGTTAAGCAGTATATGTTTTAATTCTATAGGGCTAATCATATGAACAAAGCAGTTAAAATTGTTAAAAACAGGCAATACATTGTGTTTTTTTCACATTCAGTTTACATAAGATAATTGATGTGTATATTTGATTTCTTCCCTTTGTGTTTCCACACAGAATACTTATCTCAGGGTCCCAGATACAAAATAGGGGTCAGTTTGACTATAAATGCTATTATGAGCCATGCTCAATAAAAAATAAAAGACCAACCACAGGGCATTTGTTACCAATGTAGATTCCAGACCAACCCTGACATCTGCTCAGGGTCTGCACTGTTTGCCAAATAGTCACAGCAGATTTGAGAAAAACAACTCTGAGAAACAGGGTCTTTTTTTAACCCTTTCCCACACACAACAAATCATCAGCAAATGTAGGTATAATTACTGAAAAGAGTTTTGAGCAATTTCTTCTTTTGTCATAATGTTTTCAAAAGTTGTCGGCTACAGAAACGGCAGAAAGCGTCTATATGTGGGAAAGGGTTAATCCGATTGCATGGTTGAATCTTTTCTTGCAGTAGTAATGAATACACAATGGTTGGTTTGTCTTGATAATTACTCATATTCATTCTCTATATCAGCTATGCCACAGGAAAACTTACCTTACAAACAGTGAATAGAAGGATGAGCCTGCAGTTCTGGGCAGTCTGATCAGGGTCTTCCTTTGTTAATCAAATATTCCGGAATCTTCCAGAGAATGGTTTTAACCATGGTTTGTTATCTGACAGATGCCTAAACAAGTCAAAGTAAAGACATGTGATATGCTTTTTTGGCCGGATTGCTCTAGCAATTCTGGTCTATAGATTGGCCCTGTTCGTCCGTCTGTCCGTCAACATTTTGGTTAAAGTTTCAGGTTGAGGCAAAATCTCAGCACTGGAAAGGGTTACAAACTTGAAACTTTGCCTGAAGGTAACTAGTAACAAGTTCTATTGATTTCTATGGTTTCTTTGACCTTGACCTTGGTTTGTCGATTTTCAAGGTCAAATTGCCGACAATCGACGACCGTCTTCAGCGGTTTCTTGTTTGGAACATGCTTATATGATGCACAAGCTATCCTCTGCAGCAGATGACTCGAAAACAGGAGCAATTTCTACCTTCAAGACAATGCTATCAACATTTTTAACTTGATGTTTTTAAAGTCATTTGCTGCAGATACATGTACACAATAATAGTAAAACATTTCATTCCCTAAAGAATAGGATAAGGTCAATATTATTGAAAATGACTCAGCCAAACATAATGTTGCTTGTTACCAAAAGTGTCATCTTAACACTTTCCCTCATATGACAATTCTGCAGCAAACGACTTTAAACATATTTCGACAAAAAATAGAAAATCTCTATAATTGAATGGATATGACTAAAATTGGAAAACATTGTAGCATATGGAGAAATTACTTGTTTAGAGCAATTTCTTCTTTTGTCACTATGTTTTCAAAAATCTGTCTGCTGCAGAGGAGTCAGAAAGTGTCTATATGAGGGAAAGGGTTAATTAATAACCCATTTCATTTAAGTACCACATCAAAGGGTTTAAGGATAAAATAAGCATTAAGATTATCAATAAGCCTTTCCCCTAAAGCACTATACTGACTTGTCATTTATTGTTTTGTTTTATATTAGGTGGCTGTCTCTATAATTCCCACTATATGAATCGCCTCTGGCTATTTGGGGTCTTAATGCATCTAGGTGTATCAGCGTACAGTCAAGATTCTGGCAGAGGTCCAGATAAGGAGGGGTTTACAGCTCTTTTCCCAACAATATCTCTCTTATTATACAACGAAACCCTATGTCATTGAGACGATTCTTTTGAATACCCACAACATAGGGTTAGTGGATAAAATAAGGATTTTGGAACAAACATAACGCTCCGTATCTAGAGACCTGTTCTGGTGAGCCTTTCACAGTCTCACCAATGTCTTCACTCCTCAAGTATATGCTATATATTCCTAAAGAGTAATTTCCCCTTCTGCCACAATGTTTTCAAATTTATACAATTATTGTTCTTTCATTTAAAGTGATTTTCCATATTTGTGTCTAAATATTTTTTAAATTGTCTGCTGCATAATTGTTGTACGTGGGAAAGGATTAAAGGAATGACGTTAAATTGTGCAACAACATAAGAATGAACTAGGAGATGTAAGGGCGTTGTGCCATGCCACACAAGACTCAATCTTCAAAAATAATCGGATAAGATTGCGGGGTTACTCTTATGGTCCTTACCATTCTTCAAGGTATTCCAAAAATCTTCAGCCTTTTTACCTAATAAGCCATCTAATTCAAGATCACCTGAGGACAAATAGGTTATAAAAAGTGGGAGTAGGATTTTGATGCAAAGTTGTAAAAGAAAATAGCAATTTTTCCTTTTCCCAAAATGTTCAGCTCATCTGACACTTACGGCGCAGCACATTTTGAATTTGTTTGTTTTTTCGTGTGTGCATCCCTGGCTTATACTGTGATCTGTAATCGCTAGGTAAAATTGGGCAAACTTGGAAAGTAGCATCCTCTCTATGTCCTTTCTGAAATTCCTTCAAAACTTATGGATCCTTTCAGAATAATTATTGTGGTTGCCATGGCACCCAAAAGAAAAACGCTTAAAAAATATTAACAATAAAAAATAATTGGCTTCTTTTTCTCTACCAGATGCCTTCAACCTATGTTGATTAGTAAACAAACATGGCTGCCAGTGAGTGGGGGCTGTTTTGCCAGAAATGGCTATAGTGAACAGTTTAAAAATCTTCTAAGAACATTTAACCCAATTTTGGGCTATTTTAGCCTTTATGTTTACAGAAAGCTTATAGAACATTCTATTCAGAACACATTAGCCCATTTTTAGCTCCATTGGCTTCAGCCAGTCAATCAAGCTTATGTCATGGCATGCGTCCATGCATTAACATTTGGCTTCAAATGCATTCTCGTCTTTAACCACTTGTATGAAACTTCATTGATAGAATCCCCTCAATTTCCTTTTCTAAGTTCCTTCAATTTTGTTGGCTTTCCATGGGGAAAAAAAGACACAAAACTTTAAAAGTCTTCTCTTCCCAAACATTGGCCAATTTTTAAATGATTTTAATAGACATATTCTTTGGGTGACCCTTTATCAGATTCCTTTAAGCCATGGTGATTGGTCTAAAAACATAAATCTTCTCCAAAAGTATGTGTCAATTAATTTTGAAGAAATGTTCCTATTGAAATGTGACTTTGTACCGGATTCCTTCAAGTCAATTTGACGAAAAACTTGGCTGCTATGGGGTGAGGGTGTTTGACTTATTATATTAAATCAAGCTAAAAACTTAAAAAATCATCTTCTCCAAAACTATTCTGCTGATGTACAAATAGTTTTATAGAAATGTTCCTTGGATGACCAATTGCAAAAATCCTTCAAAACATGTTGATTGGTCGCAATTGGGTGGTTTTTTTTGTCCTATATGGCTGTAGTAACTAAATTTTGCCTATTGGCATATTATATTAGTCCTCTTATAGAAATGTTCCAAGGGGGACCCTCTACCCGAGTTCTTCAAGAAAAGTTGATTGGTCAAGAAGCATGGTCACCAGGGGGTTTTATCCCTTTATGGTCAAAGTGAATAGGGTTATTATGCCTTTCAGCAGCAAAGTGGTACTTGCACTCTTTTACCTTTAGTTTCAATAGTTGTGTACAATATCAGGGGAACGTTGAAGGACTCAATAAGTGTTGTGCTCTCTTTAAGGGAAGACCTTGTTTCTGATTGTGTTGGCAACAGGGAAGACATTGCTTCTGATTGTGTTGGCAACAGGGAAGACTTTGTTTCTGATTGTGTTGGCAAACAGGGAAGACTTTGTTTCTGATTGTGTTGGCAACATGGAAGACTTTGTTTCTTATTGTGCTGGCAAACAGGGAAGACCTTGTTTCTGATTGTGTTGGCAACAGGGAATACTTTGTTTCTGATTGTGTTGGCAACAGGGAAGACTTTGTTTCTTATTGTGCTCGCAAACAGGGAAGACCTTGTTTCTTATTGTGTTGGCAACAGGGCTTTGTTTCTGATTGTGTTGGCAACAGGGAAGACCTTGTTTCTGATTGTGTTAGCAAACAGGGAAGACCTTGTTTCTGATTTTGTTGGCAACAGGGAAGACCTTGCTTCTGATTGTGTTGGCAACAGGGAAGACTTTGTCAAAAGATAGAAAATCTCTATAATTGAATGGATAACCTACGACTAAATGTGGAAAACATTGTGTCAAAAGGACTTGTTTTGAGCAATTTTTTCTTTTGTCACTATGTTTTCAAAAAGCCGTCTGCTGCAGAGGCAGCAGAAAGTGTCTATATGAGGGAAAGGGCTAACTCCATATAGAATTGTTGGTCTTCTGCTTTTAAGACATCTGGAGTTGAAAACATTTTATTGCTTGTTTTAGGTAATTTTAATCTTCCCATAATATTTTAGTCTTCTGTGACAGTTGGGGTATAAATGTACCAAAAAATACACATTGCTGTTGACAAATGTACAAAATGTCATTTTACTGATTTCCCAAACACTTGGTCCCTTAAAAAACAACACTTGTATATTTTCTATCTGTCATTTAATAGACATCTTTTTCTATATCTATAGTCCTTAACCCTTTCCCTCATACAACAATTCTGCAGCAAACGACTTTGAACATCTTTTTTCAAAAAATAAAAAATCTAATTGAATGGATAACCTATGACTAAAAGTGGAAAATATTGTGGCAAAAGGAGAAATTGCTCGTTTTGAGCAATTTCTTCTTTTGTCACTATGTTTTCGAAAAGCCGTCTGCTGCAGAGGTGTCAGAAACCGTCTATATGAGGGAAAGGGTTTAATTAATTTCTATGCCTCTGCTGCTGATCAATTTAACCCTTTCCCTGATACCGATATTTGCTCTCCTACAATATTTCCGAACTACCAGGTGCTTTGTTTTTGTTACATTGTGCATTTTTAAAGCAGACAATTTTTAAAAATAGCATGTCAGAGAAGTGGTTAAACTGCTTTATTAAACCATATGTCCATATTGTGCATGTTTACAAGTTTGTCGAAAAAGAGGAAGATGTATGGAAAAAGCATTGTTTAACCCTTTCCCTCATATAGACGCTTTCTGAGGCCTCTGCAGCAGACAGCTTTTTGAAAACATAGTGGCAAAACAAGAAATTGCACAAAACGTGCAATTTCTCCTTTTGCCACAATGTTTATCCACTTTTAGTCATAGGTCATGCAGTTAATTATAGAGATTTTGCATTGTTCGACAAAATATGTTCAAAGTTGTCTGCTGCAGAATTGTCGTATGAGGGAAAGGGTTAAACACTGCCAATATATAAATTTAACAAATAAGATATTCTTTCCCTGCATAACATCATCATTTCACTATGAGTAATTATAACAATTTACTGCTGATTACATCTTTTTTTTTACCTATCTCAATTTTCTCTGATGTTGTTGAATATTTAAAATTGGATTTGCCAAGATTAATTTCCGTAAATGCATAAGATGCACCCCTGATTTTGAAGTCTCAAATCTGGGTTTTCATTTAAGACACAGTCAGATTTCTTAAGTTTTTCAAACCACAAACCTATTATTAACAGCAAGATATAACATTTAGTCATCACATTTTGTTTTCAAAATTTCAAATTACCTAGAATGTTATCAATAACTAACATCGTTATCCTTTTCATCTACAATAAGATTCATTCATTCTTTGTTTTAATTTACCCACGTCAGCAGAATTATTCAAATGTGATATTTTTCGGCTCATCCAAATTAAAAACATCTTGAGAAAGTATTTGTAAACTAAGAAAGATTAAGTAACTATTATGGGACAGAAAAGTAAATATTGTAGGCAAAGAAAACTTGTTTGCCATGAGCACTTTCTACTTTCTGCTTCAGTTCTGACTGGGAAAATATTAATTTGTGTTTAATTATCTCTGTGCCATCCAAACTAGAATGTTTCTCGATACCTCATTGGCTTGTTTGAACTCTTGCAGGTTAAACACATATAAAGCATTAAGGGATAGGCAGGAACTTTTGGTTTTAACCCTTTTCCTCATATAGACGCTTTTTGACGCCTCTGCAGCAGACAGCTTTTGAAAACATGGCGACAAAAGAAGAATTGCTCAAAACGAGCCATTTTTCCTTTTGTCACTATGTTTCAACTCGATTCCAATTATTGCTCTTTCAATGAAAAGGATTTTCTGTGCTTTTGCCTAGACGTTTTCGAAGTCGTCTTGTGCAGAATTGTTATATGCGGGAAAGGGTTAAGAAGTACTTCCTGTTCATGCAATGTTTTCAGTGAATTTTAATTTCCTGAATACACAGCAAAAGTCATGACTATGAGAGAATAGGTTTAAGACCAGGATTTGAAAGGGTGTTAACTCTTTCCAATATACAGATGTTTTTTGACACTTCTGCAGCAGACAACATTTGAAAACATTGCAGTAGAAGAAATTATCAATAATCCACTTTTTCCACAATGTTTTCAACTTAATTCAGTCATTAATCAGGTGATTTTCCATATTTTTTGCCTTAATTAATTTCAAAGTTGTCTGCTGCAAATTTGTTGTATGTTGGGAAAGGGTTAACACAAGCATTATGGGGAAAGAATCAACGAATATGTTTGTTTCCATTTCAATATAATTAAGTGTAAAATATTAATCAACCATGTATATAGTTTTGTTGTATCCGAAATCATTGCTGTAGATAAGGCAAAATCTAAATAACATGCATATAGTGTAGATACTCAGAATTGGTTTATCCCTTACCCTCATATAGACGCTTTCTGACACCTCTGTAGCAGACGGCTTTTGAAAACATAGTGACAAAAGAAGAAATTGCTCAAAACGAGCAATTTCTCCTTTTGCCACAATGTTTTCCACTTTTAGTCATAGGTTATCCATTTAGTTATAGAGATTTTCTATTTTTTGACAAAATATGTTCAAAGTTGTCTGCTGCAGAATTGTCGTATGAGGGAAAGGGTTATTTGAACAGGTCGGATTAGGTCCTACAACGTAGGGTTTTGGTAACAAAATAAGTACTTGACCTTTTTCTGGATGTATCTTTTTTGATGCTTCCAAATTGAAAACCATTTGGAAGAAACAGTGGAATAATTCAGATAAAATTGGCTCTGTATTTATTTAAAGGCGGGAGGGAAACTATTTTTAAATAAAAATTTTGAGTAGAGACATTTCTCCTTTTTCTTCAGTGTTACAACCAATGTCTCATGCAGAGACTTTAACAAGTTTCAACAGAGAAAGTTTTCTGCATCACAAATGTGAACGCCTCTCTAGAGATTCATATAAGGAGTGACCTCCCTTCTCCCTTGTTGAATCGTCCTCAGTGAGATGAGATCTCTAATCCTTTCCAAACATGTAGTAAGGTCCGCAGCACATGAGATTTGAAAAATATATAAGCATACATATGAATAAATATCTATAAATGAAAGTTAATTATTGAATAGTTGAAAAGATTGTGACAAAGAATAAAATTGCACATTACAAGAAATGTTTCCTTTGATCACAAACTGTTTTCAAAAGAATTAAGTCTGCTACAGAGGCGATAAGGAAAGGTTTAACAGAGGGAGGTCTTTTGCAGCAAATCCCTAAGGATTTTAACTTCTTAAATCCCTTAATGTGACCTCCAAACCCTATGATGTACAGCTAAGAAGAATGGTCTCTGTGAGATCATTCTTTAAGATACCAATAAAATATAGTTCAAAATCTTTCCCACATACAACAAATCTGCAGCAGATGACTTTGAAATCATCTAAGCAAAAAACATGGAACCTTTGTATATATGAAATTATAATTATTAAACAGAGTTGAAAACATTGTGCAAAAGGAGAAATTGCTCATTTTGAGCAATTTCTGCTTTTGTCACAAAGTTTTCAAAATTCGTCTGCTACAGAGGCGTCAGAAAGTGTCTGTATTTGGGAAAGGGTTTAATGAAGGAATATTAGAGACAAAGGACTGTTTATGCTTCCTCTACAGCTCTATTTATCTTCCCCTCACAACACTAAACTGTTTGCAACTCTGCTGCAGCTGATGATAGAAAACAATGTTGTAAAAGGAGAAAAATTACTCATCATGACATATTGCATCTTTTACTTCAGTGAATTCTTCCTTATCTCAAATTTGTACTTGTTCATTCGTCCAGGTTTTCTAAACTCGTTTCTTCAAATGGTTTTATTTGGAAGTCTAAAAATGGCAGATGAGGTTAAAAGGTCAATTCTTAAATAATTTCATACTCATTTTCTTGTACATAATTGTATATTGTTATTTTATGTTATAAACATTTAAAAAGAAGCCACATTATACAACATTTGGCTCTTTGCAGCTTTGAAACATTAAACTTTTTGGTAATGATGACATCCAGCCAACAATGTTAGTGCTTTAAAAGTTCTCTCTTTTTTCAGTAAACCCCTACATTCAAGTCTTTATTCATTTACTTAAAGAAACACATGTTTGGTGCACATATATCTGAAGCAGATTAATAAATTATTGGAGGAAAATGGGAAATTTCTTCTAGTTTGGTTGCAAGTATTTCGGTCATGGAGCAGGGATCATAACAAAAATTCTCCCTAAGAAGTATTCAGCTGTACTCCATGGTTGAACAGGTTTCCCACGTACAACAAATCTGCAGCAGACGACTTTTAGAAACATTCTCTGAAAAAGTATGAAAATTCTTAAATGAGAGAGTAATTATTAAAAAACTAGAGTTGGTAACATTGTGGCAAACTGGGGAATGACATTGAGCAATATTTTCACCTTTGAAACGAAGATTTCAAAAGTGGCATCTGCAGAGGCGTCAGAAGTGCGATCTACATGTGGGAAAGGGTTATATGGAAAAAAACACTCCTACCAAATTGCAGGGTGCATTACAATGACCCTTAGAAAAGTCAAATGTGATGTTGTATATAGTAACTTGCTTCATACACAATTGTAGGTAAACAATATATAATGTTTTAATGAATTCTCGCAAAGATAATTTTTAATATGAAGCAATTAACACAGTTCGCAAATACAGATAG